>PVIC010000366.1:0-79173 GCA_004025085.1 Thryonomys swinderianus | reverse complement strand
CTATTTTCTGAGTGTAGGCATTCACTGCTATGAATTTCCCTCACAGAACTGCTTTCATTGTGTCCCATAAATTCCTGTATGTTGTGCTGGGGTTGTTGTTTAGTTGTAGAAACTGTTTAATTTCTTCTGTGGCCCATTGGTTGGTCAACAGAGTGTGGTTCAATTTCCATGTGTTTGTGAGGATATTGGGATTTCTTGTGCTATTAAGCTGCAGTTTCAAGGCACTATGGTCTGATAGTATGCAGGGGATAACTTCGATTCCTTTGCATTTACTTAAGCCTGTTCTATGGACTAGAATGTGATCTATTTTGGAGAATGATCCATGAGCAGCTGAGAAGAAGGTATATTCTTGCTTTTTAAATTTAATTTTATTTATTTTTTGCTTTTTGAGACAGGGTCTCGCTTTGTAGTTCAGGCTAGCCCTGAGCTCACTATGGTGCCCAGGCAAGCCGCCGGCGGCAAACTCAGCAATCCTCCTGTCCCTGCCTCCTGAGTGCTGGGATTACAGGCATGAGCCACCACATCCGGCATTGTAGTATGCGGTGTTGATTGTTGGTGGGCGTGTCTCCATGCCCAGCATTATATGTGGGTACCAGGGATCGAACTCAGGACCTTGCGCTTGCGAGGCAGGTGCCGGAACCACTGAGCTAACCCTCCGGCCCAGGTACATTCTTGCTTTTTAGGGTGAACAATTCTGTAGGCATCTAATAAGTCCATTTGCTCAAAAGTTTGATTTAGCTAAAGTATTTCCTTACTGACTTTTTGTGTAGTTGAGACAGTGTTTGTGTAGTTGAGACAGAGTAACTTGTGACAGTGGAGTATTAATGTCCCCTACTACTATTGTATTCATGGTTAACTGGCTTTTCATGTCCAGTAATATTCGTTTTATATAGTTGTGTGCATTAAAGTTTGGTGCATAAATGTGGAGAGCCAAAGGGCAACCGCGCCCAAAAGATGGCGCTGAGGAAGTAGGTCAAGTGGTCTGAACCACTGAAAAACAAGTCTATATTTAGGCATTGCCTGATCAGCCAGTTCGCTTCCGCTGTATAGCCGCCTATCCCAGATGCCACGTGTCCTTCAGGCATTGGCTGATGACTATGTATATATATACTGGGAGAGACCTGTGAAGGAGAGCCTTTTTGTTTTTGCTCGAGCAAAGGATCCTGAATAAAACAGCAGAAAGAAGAGTTCGCGGTCGCGTCTTCCTTGCTGGTCGAGGGGGAAGCGACACATAAATATTTATGATTGTTATTTCTTTCTCTTGGATAGTTCCCTGTACTAGAATATAGCGACCTTCTTTATCTCTTTTAATCTTTTTGGGCTTGAAATCTATTTTATCTGCAAACAAGATAGCCACTCCTGCTGTTTTGCAGTTTCCTGTGGCATGGAGGATTGTTTTCCAACCTTTTATTTTCAGTCTGAATTAGGTGTGTTTCTTTTTTTTTTTTTTTTTTTTTGCTTTTTGGAGACAGGGTCTTGCTTTGTAGTTCAGGCTGGCCCTGAGCTCACTATGGTGCCCAGGCAAGCCACCGCGAACTCAGCAATCCTCCTGTCTCTGCCTCCCGAGTGCTGGGATTACAGGCGTGAGCCACCACGCCTAGCATTATATGTGGTAACCGGGGATCGAACTCAGGTCCTTATGCTTGCGAGGCAGGTGCCGGAACCACTGAGCTAACCCTCCGGCCCTAGGTGTGTTTCTTGTATGCAGCAGATTGTAGGATCTTGCTTCTTGATCCAGTCTGCTAGTCTGTCTTTTAATTGGCCTGTTGAGTCCACTGACATCAACAATTATGACTGATATGGACATATTCAGAGCTGCCATGTTTCCCTGTTCTTGATTCTTTTTTTCCTTGCTTTTCCCCTTTTCTTTTTAGTTTCTGGTTTGCCCCAATGAATTTACTCTCCTGGGTCTCGTGGGTATGGAATTTTCTGTGTTTTTTTTCCAAGATGTTCTTTAGAATGTTTTGGAGTGCAGGTTTCATATTTGTAAAGTTTTTCAGGTGTTCTTTATCATAGAAGTATCTTATTTCCCCATCTATTCTGAAAGATAGGTTTGCAGGATACAACAGTCTAGGTTGGAGGTTGTTTTCCTGCAATCCTTGAAATACTTCCCTCCACACTCTCCTTGCATTATTTGTGTTGAAAAGTCTGCTGTGATCCTAATGGGCTTCCCCTTGTAGGTGATTTTCTTCCTTTCTCTCACTGCTTTCAGTATTTCATTCTTGTGTTGTGTATCTGGAACCTCGATAATTATATGTCTAGGTTAGATATTTTCATGTCACGGCATTTTGGAGTCCTATAGGACTCTTTTATCTGCATGTCGATTTCTTTTCCTGTGAAGTTTTCTGCTGTTATCTCTGACAACAGTTTTTTTTTTAAAGTCTTTTACATTGTCTCCTGCTTCCTCAGTGACTCCAATCAGTCTTGTTATTTTTCTTTGAGTCATCTAGAAGCTGTTGGATTGATTTCTCATGGTCCCTTGTCCTTTTCCATAGATTATGTCTTTCCTGCTCATTGGTTGCTATGCTGTCCTCTAGGTCTGAGATTTGGTTCTCTGCTTCATTCGTTCTACTTTGCAAGCTTTCATTCTCCTTCATCATCACGTGCAGCTCTGCTTGAAGCTGTTTAAAAGGTTCCATTGCTTCTGCTATCTTGGATTCTATCATCTCACTGATCTCTTCTTTAATGATGTCTTTCACTGTGGACAGTATCTCTGTTTTGATCTCAGAGATGAGTTCTGATTTCCATTTTACTAGATCTGCTTTAGTTACCATGTCAAAGAGTCCTGGTGTTTGAGTTTCAGTTTGGCCTATTTCCCTTTTCTCTGAATTTCCCTGTGGTGGTGATCTTTGTGTCTGTTTTTTGGTATATTTTCTCATTTCTACTCTTTTGTTGTTACTAATGCTATTTGTTTAATTCCTTGCCTGATGACATGGCAATATTTGTTGCGGGTCTCTTTCTTTTTATTATCTGGGGCCCTTTGGAAGTGGCACCTTCCTGGGTTGTCCTCCTTGAATCTGTGATGACCCTTGAGAGTTCTCAGTTCTGACACATAAAATGAGGTATTTGAACAGAACAATCATCTTTGTTACCATAATACAATCAGTCCCAATGTCAGTATTAAACACAGTAAATAAAATGAAAAGTTTTGTTAATTTCTATTCTGAAGACTTGGAGCTCATGAGTTACCTCTATGTCCGTATGCCAAAATTTACAATTAATCAGCAATGTATATACAACATGTAGATCGTAAATGTACCCCCAGAACCGTTTGGGAATAAAATGTCACTGGGGAATCAGGGAGGTAGGGAGACAGAAGGAGAATGAAATAGGCTGAGCAGATTTATAAAGATCGCCTTGACTTGAGAGCCTCATATATGCCAGCGGGTAACATAGGATAAAAGAGCATATATAAAACAGTACCAACTGTATGCTGTAAGACCACTGGAGACATTGCACACCTTATAATAGTACAGGAGAAGAGATAGGGCAGTCTAAAAGTCTTTTGCTTTTGACAGGAAGATAGGAGAGGGTGTGGGGACAAGATGTGAATAGAGGGATCTAGGAGTAGATGGCAAAACAGAAGTTAGATTCCTTGTTTTTTTATCTTGCCTGGTCTCTCAGCATGGCTCCGGTGTGGAGGGACACAGGAAATGGCTCAGGGCTCCTCTCGGGCCTGTGTCATCACAACGCAGCTCTGGGGTGGAGTGGGGGCCAGCCGGCAGGCAGCAATCCTCTGCTCTGGTAATGGAGCCCAGGGTCTGTGACCTGAGTCCTATAGATGCAGCTCCAGGGTGGGGTGGGGACCGGCCGGTGGGCCACAGTCCTCCGCGCTGGTAAACTGTAAAAGGTCTTTTCAAGGAGGATATCAAATGCAAGAGAGTTCTATAAGTTATATCAATTTTACAAAACTTTGAAGAACTAGGTAATTCTAAACACAGAGAATGTTTCAGAGTGCAGATAAAAACCCAAATATCTTCAATTTTTATTTAAATTTAAATTATTTAAATTCAATTTTTTTAAATAATTGGACAGCCAGTGGAAAAAAGGAAAAATTAGGTCAATTTAACTTATGATTACTAATATAAACAGTTGGAAAATCAGCCAGCTGAGTAAAAAAGCAAAGATATCAATTTTAGCCATATTTGTATTAATACAGGAGTACAAGATTATTTCAACATTAAAATATATGCAAATGTACCACATTAGCAAATTGAAACATTTGATAAAATTATAATTTTTATGCTAAATTTCTCGACAAACTCAGAATAGAAGAAACTTTTTAGCTGCATGTATTCTCCTTAACTGAATAAACAGCTAATATTTACTGAGTGGAAATATCTGAAATTGTCTCAGAATTAAGGATGAGAATGGATTCTTCCTGCTATAATTTCTATTCAGGGTTCTTCTGGAAGTCCTGGCCAAAGGAATTAGACAAGAAAAAAAATCAAATGTATGAGAACTAGAAAGAAATAAGCAATATTATTATCAGATAACATGAAAGAAAACCCAAAATAATGTGCAAAATCATTGACATTAAGAAAATTTATCAAATTCTCAGTTTTGGCTAATACATTGATTGTATTTGTATGTATTGGGAGAATCCATGCATAAATGTAACTAAAATGCTGCTTATGTTGGAAAACACAATATAATTCATTTGAGAGTGATATAAACAAAGACATATAGCACTTGTTCTCAGTCATGCTAAATGCTACTCTGAGTACTTATTCACACATATATAGTGTATAGATGTATCAACATACTGATACAGCCATGCTTCTTTGTAGCAACTCATTTAGATAGATATTATAATTAGTTCTATTTCCAGCCAAGAAAACTGAGACTCCAAAAGATCATGTAAGTTGTCCAGATTTCATAGCTAGTAGGTTGCAGAGAAGAAATTCAAACCCAACATCTGTTTCCAGAATATGTTTTCTTAACTGTTATTTTACAATTTCTGTTTTGGAGAAATATCATAAAATTTTATTGAAAAGCATAAAAAAAGACTTAAAAAGAGAGACAAACCATGTCTATGGGTAATATAATTTAAAATCATGAAGATACCAGTTCTTCCCAAATTGACCTATAGTTCAATGCAGAACCAATCAAAAACTTAACAATTTTTAGCAACAAGTCAAGAAGAGTCAATGCATTCCTGAAAAATAAGAACCATGGAGCTGAGAGTCACTTGTCCTAGCAAAGAACAACAACAAATGTTGAAGTTACAAAAATAGGGGTGGTGTTCTTGGGCCAAAGATGGGCAAACAGAACAATGAGACACAATATAGACTTTACACAATATAGACTTTACAATATAGACTTTACAAACTGATCTGTGTATATGTGGAAACAGGCAACAGCACAGAGTAGGGACCATAGGGCCTTCAGTATGTGGTACTAGTGAACTGGATGGAAAAAGAGATATACAGGCATCTATTGCACACCATGAAAAAATGAATTCCAGATGACTTAAGGCCCCAAATGTGGATGATGAAAGTTTTAAGATTTTTAGATGAAAATGTGAAAGGATGTCTTTAGGACTGCAGGGTAGTTATTTCTTACAATAGGCACACAAAACCCTAACAATAAGGAAAAAGGATAGCAAAGGTGCACTAAGATGAATGACTTCTAGTTACTGGAAGACCATAGACTAGATATAAGCCTTGAAATCCATGTAATTCATGCTGATTCAGGGTACAGAAAATAATAAAGAATGCCTGTGTCAATGAAGAAAGACCAACAGTCCCCAAATGAAGTGGAATGAAAGCTATGAGTGGAAATTTCATGGTAGAGTTTGAATAGCTAATGCATATATAGAAGGATTCTCAGCATCTGTGGTAGTCATGGAATACACATTAAAAGTGTATCTTGATATATAATTTCTTACTCTGTTAGAGAACCAATGATTAAAGCATCTGACAATACCACATTAAGCCAATGAAGGCAGCAAGCAGAAAGAAGTTTTCTGCACTGCTAGTGGGAGTATAAATTGACTTGGCCACTTGGGGGGAACAATCTGGTCTGACCTAGTGTGTTGTTTAATGAGGGTGTCAACCTGACTGTGTTGAGAGACACACAGAAAATTAGTATAGATCACTTCTGGGTGTTTCTAGAGGTGATGAGCATGTGAGTCAACAAACTGAGAGCAGAGGACCTGCCCTGAGTGTGGGCAGCACCTCCCAGTAGGCTGGGTGCCGGGATGCAGCCCCAGCTTCCTGAAGCTGGAAACCTACTGTGCGCACAGTTTAATTCTTCTTGAGCACGTGCTTCTTATTGCTGTTATAACATAGACATCAGACACCTTGGTGCCTCTTAGTCTTGCGTGTGGACTCCTGCCAGCAACTCCCAGGGAGCTTCTAGACTTTCAGCCTCAGGCTGGGGCCACAACCTTTGTTCCCTCTTGTCCTGAGGTTTCTGGCTTCTTAGAATGAGGGTTTACTGGTTTCTCTGGCTCTCCCAGTAAAGTTGAAAAACATAAACACACTATGATCCAGCAATTCAATTCATACACATGTTCTAAAGAAATTTGCTCAGAAGTGTACGGGTGAAAGGTGCAGGAATGTTGTCAGTAGCCCTGTTTTAATAGTAGGAATCTCAAAACAACCCAAATGAGCAACAGCAGAATGGGTACATACGCATTTGACACTGCTATGCAAAAGAGTCCTTGGCACAGTAAGAAGGGTACAATTCCATTTATATAAAGCCAGAGAAAAACCCAATATTTTGTTAGGAATTACAAATACACCTGGCAAAACTATAAAGCAAAACAGAGTAATGATACATATAATTCAAAATAGTGGTTTCACCTGGGGTGGCGGTGGGAGGTTGTAATTGGGGAGGGATGCACCAGGGTTTTGAGCATATTACTCATGAGCTACTTCTTCATCTGGGTAACAGGTACAAATTACTGAATTTTGTTGTTTTATCACTTTTATATATCAACAGTTTCATGTATTTTGCACACCATTCTTTGTGTGTATGATGTATTTCCCAATAAAAAAGATAAGAAGAAAAGTTTATGGGGAAAGATTTTCTGCTTTAGATTGTGACTGTTGCCTTTGGCCTTTCCCAAGCTCTTATGAAATGTCACAAAACAGGAGAGTAGGAAAAGCACACCTAGCAAGATGAAGCTAGGAAACTATCAAACTCAGAACCAGAAGATAGGAAATATACTGACCCAAATGAACCCTGGGCCATATAGAGAAACCATTGAAAGCTGGTGCTTGGCACCTTAGGCTATGAGCAGAGTGCAGATTCCCCCAGATTCATGTGTTTCCACCCTGAAGGACCATGATAATGGCCCTTAGGGTGTGGTCTGGTCCCAGGAGAGGTGGGAATGTCCCTGTATATTACATGACTCTGAAGAGAGGGAAGAAAGAGGTGGGCTGATGGAGAAAAAATAAACCATGCCATTTCTATCTCCAAGTCCCTGAGGAGTGGCTGCTTGGCCAAGGTGAATGGACTCAGACACCATGGGCTGGAAGAGAGAGAGAGAGAAGGGGATGCAGAAATCCCTGACTTCAGCACCAGGCCAGTGAGTTCATCCTACAGGGCTGGGGAGTGCTGAGTGTTATGGTTCCCTTCTCCAGGGAACATCCCACAATGGGGAGGAGTGGATTGATCTGAAAATGAAGAGTGGGTCACATGCACCTAAGCATGGGGTGTTCTCTGCTCATGAAAGTCTGGTTGGAGAGAAAGCTTTTGAGGGCTATTCTGAGCCCCCTTCAGGGTCAGGATGAATCCAGACCTCAGCTCAAACTTGGCTTCTTCCTCTGCTCTGTTTAACCTCTTTCACCACGTCATATGTCCTTGGCTGGGGAGTTCCTCTTCACACTCTGCTTTTAGGCAACTACTATATGAACAGCATGGACCTACTAAGCACCTAAGGTTGAAGTTGAACATGCTTAGAGGAAGGAGAAACAACTAGATTTGTGAGAAGAGTGTTCCTGCAGTACTCAGAGGTAGATCAAGAAGGTTCTAACTCTTCCCATCTCCTCTTACATTATTCTTCAGTAGATATTTTATCTCATTCACATATAGTTTGATTTTTTTCTATAGAAGGAAACAAATGCAGAATCTTTGCATAGGAATAATAAAGTGGAAGTGGAGGTAGAAAGAGAAAAGAAACTAAGGAGATGAGAAAATATATATCAGGAGGAAAGAACCCAAAACTCCAGGAAAACTTCAGATAAATATTCAGTTGAATCATATGAAATTGTCAGTATTTGACCACAATAATATAATCTCATAATGGTCCAGCCTGGATCATTTTCCAAATTCTTATGGATATTACAATATATAATATCTTTGAAAAATGCTCAGAAGCAAATAGATGGTTTAATAAAAAAAAACAGAAAGAAACGTCTATAAGTTAACAGAGCTCTGGAAGAAAAGGAAATATAAAACAAAAACATTACAGAGATGAAAGTCAGATTAAAGGCTATAAAAGTAGAATAAAAAGAACTGAAAACAGCAATAGAATGCCTTGAAGAAACCATGCCAAATGAAAAGGAAAAGTGCCATAATAAAATCACAGTTATGGAGAAAGTGATGGATGCTGTGGTGTTATAAGCAGGGGCTGCTTATAAACAGGTTGTGTCCTGGGAAGTTCCTGGCAGAAGACTGTTGGAGGAGGAGAGTCCTCAGGCCAACACCTCTAAGGAAGCGAGCAGGCAGCCTCAGGCAGAGGTGATTGGAACTCAGGTCTTTGCAGGTCCCACATGGAGCTCTGCCCCTGCACATCACCCCTCAGAATTGTCCTAAGTGGGGAAAAAGCATCAAGCTTCGGTTTTTCTCATTAGTCTAGGCTCTCTTTGAGTGTGGGATAGTAATGGGTGAGGAAGTTTTCTGTGGCCAAGGGCTATTCCCACTGCAGCCCATGGCTTTGGGTCCCTGAAGGATGATATTTATAGCAGCCATGGATAGGAAACTGGTCTGAAAATGGAAGCTGTAGGGACCCACAGCACCCTCTCAAGCCCACAGTCTTGCGGTCCATTTCCCCCCAAGGGCCTTTCACTCTCCTCCCTGGTCTTGCTCCTGTAGGTCTTGCATATATTGGGTCCTGGAGCCACAGGAGCAGCTGGCACTGCAGCCATGACCTCCTGAGCCTTTTCCTGCTCTGGGCAGCACTCAGCTGGCCCCATCTGTGCCACCCAGCAAGTAGGCCAGGCATGCTCTCTCTTGAATCCAGGGATGTCCACTGAAATGTTATGCTTCCCAGTTAGGAAAGGTAAGCATGTATTTTTACTTTGAAGGGGCCCAGGTATAAGTCAAGTCTCAGAATCCCCAAGTATTCACAGATAGGTTTGGTCCTGAATCTTAGAAGGGGTTATTTCTAAGGCCTCCGTGGTATTTGACACTTCTTGCTCATTCTCTGCTGTGGGATCCTGCCTGTTATGCGACTTCATTTTATTTACTGGTTGAGTTAATAAGAGGGAAGGTAGAAGAAGATTCTCAGAAGCATGTTTTATCTTATAGAGCATTGGCCACATTGGACATTCCTGCATGATCTTCACACAGTGGGGATTCAGTGTTCAGATTCACATCTGTGCACCTCACAAGTTTTGGGGAAGCTGTGGGTGTAAGATTTTCAAATGTAAATCCTAGGATACCCCCTCCTGAAGACTTGGGATCACAATATTTCTTTGTGAGGGCCATGACCATTGCATAGACCTGCTGGGTTGGGGTATTCAAACTGCTGTGTCTCTGCTGGGGTTCTGTGCTGGGCTTTTGACTTTGGTCAGCATTTATAGCAGATAAAGGTTCTTAATTGCTGGCAGAGAGAGTGCTATGACTTAGGTCTTGGGTCCCCAAAAAGGTGGGTTCTGGGAAGGTGATTGGGCCATGGGGACACTCATCAATGGATGAATTCACTGTTGAGTTCATAGCCGGAAGTGGTATTGGGAGGTGAGATGTGGTTGGATCAGGCAGGTCTCCGAGGCTGTGACCTGGAAGAGTGTATTTTCTCTCTCTGCTCTCTGATTCCTGGACACCATGATGTGAGCAGCCATTTTCCATGTGGCCTTCCCACTGCGCCTTGGAGCTGGACTCAGACTGAAACAGTCTCTTCATTAAGTTGTGGCTGGAAAGTGATTACGATAGAGACTCTCTGGCTTTCATAGTTTGCTTCAATTGATAACCTACCCCACTGAGCCTATCCAGAGCATTCCTCAGTACACGGCACTCACAATAGTCACCTCATTCCATTGTCTTCACAGTTTCACCCTCTGTCTAACAGCCTCAGATGGCTCCTTCCTCCACTATCATTTCTCACATAACTCATTAAACTGATGGAAGAAGCCACTGTATTTTATATCATGTTGTAACATGCAGCTCCTGTATAATTTACATTGTGAACTAAAGAAAGGCTGTCAGCTTCATCTTGTTGGTTTGGACCTGCTACTATAACCTGATAAGATCTTGACTCTTGATTTTTCCTCATGACAATAGTTTCCCAGTTTTATATCACTTATAAACTTGATCAGCATGGCATCTGTGTGTACTTAATGCATAATACAAACAGCATTTTTAAAACTAGTAATTTTGTGAAACAGTTTTGTTTTAAAACTTCTCTGAATTATCATTTCATACAACAAAGGGCACAGTCCCTGTTCCCCTGAGTTTACAACCTCCTGACCAAAAAAAAAAAAAAAAAAAAAAAAAAAAAAAAAAAAAAAAAAAAAAAAAAAAAAAAAAAAAAAAAAAAAAAAAATAAGCAAAGGAACTCAGGACTGAAGAGAAAGTGAAACCATGGTGCTCCTTACAAAGAAAGCAGGGGGTGTAAGGGTGGAGAGCGATGGAGGCACCAGGACAGGCCTGAGAAAGGAGTGATTGAGATAAGGGTGCTGGGAGCAGCTCACACAAGAAGGGATATGCAGGAGCTGGCCATGTGGAAGGCACGGGGGAGATTGCTCCAGGAGGGGAGCCAGTTGTGTGGAAGCCCCTGGTGCAGGGGGCAGGTATGGGGGCTTCTGCTCTTGAAAACTGAAAGACACCTTGTGTGGGTCAAGAGGAGTGTCCAGTGCAGAGGTGCGAGAGTGCAGAGTATGAACAAGGCTAATGGTGAGGGAGGCGGGCCTCTCCTTGTGGTGCCCCCAGCCAGCAGGGGGCTGATGTCCCTGTTCCTCTCCATGGGAAACTGGTGCAGCTCTCAGCTCCCCACAGGGCCTCCAGGCCTGAGGCTGCTGCTCTCCCAGTGGGAACACACAGTTCCCTGAGCATCTGGCCTCCCGGCTTTAGAAGGACAGCTGTTGTATAGCTCAACACAAGGGCACAGCCCCAGATGCTGATGGACTGGAGTGTCCATGGCAAAGCCTCAGAACCCATGCCATGAATTCTGGCTGGAATCCTGGAGGGTGCTGGACACAGAGGCTGGTGGAGTCAGAGCAGATGGACAAAAGAAGATGTTTCTTACTGGTATTGGAGTATGGGGAGATTGGCAAGGTCTGTGCATTTAGAATCTTCTGGAGTTCTGGGCAGGAGGCAGAACCATCTGTAAGAACATCTGATACTGTAGTTTTAGGCCAGATAAGTTAGAGGGCTCCCTTATGACCACATGTTAGAGGAGAGAGGCACCAAGTGTGGAGTGATTCTCCGGCTTCTTCAATTTTCTCATTTAACACGTGCCATCTTCTGAGGCAACTGGATAAGAGTCCTCCAAAGTCTGCAGAAGACTCTCATGTGAACAGGGGTCCACAGGTTAGCGAGAGCAGGAGGAAGGACTCAGTGAAAGTTTTTAAGGAATGAGCGATCTCGGGGTGTTTTGTCCAGGAGATCAGACAACTTGGGTGTGAAGGAGAGAATTAACTAAAAGAAAGAAGTTAGTAGTTTATGTCGGTGGATTTCCAGAGCTCATGCTTTCCTGGAGTCTTTTCAGAAATTGAGTCATGTGTCCCCCTGTTCTTTGCATCTTTAAATATTCAGTTGAAGGCCTTACAATCCCAATAGCAGCTCTTTCAGAATCCAGGATTCACAGACTGGGGTTTTGTTTAAAACCCAGAAGTCTCTGACACTGTGTGGGGCATCTTCTCTTTCCTACACCCACCTTCTGATCAGTGTCCTTCAACTGGTGTCAGAGGCACAGCAATGACCAAGTGGCAAAGACTGTCCTCTGGTTCAGTTGACACAACACTTTATTTTGAGCAAAAAACTGGGTGTTTCTCTAGTTATTAATATAAATGCATCAGGGAGAACATTTGTGTTGTCCTTTCTAATGTCACCCTGACTCATTATTATCTGTGACCTCTGGAGACTGCTCTCTTTGGCATGTAGTCCTCTGGCATTTCTCCCTGGTGCTGTGCCCATCTGCACTGGTTATGCTGGCTGATTTTGCCATGCCTTTATAGGCAGGTGATTATTCTACTGTGATTTTACGAGACAGTTCTTGCCAGCGATTGGTTTGGGAAATGACCAGATGTTATGGGCTGTGTGTTTCTCCCCTCTCTTATTTGTAGGATGAATCATTAACTCCCAGAAGGATCCTACTGGGAGGCTGGGCCTTGAGAGGCGGCATCCTCATGATGGGTAGGAACCCTTATCAGAAGAGGTGACTGCTACTTCTCCTCTCTTCTCTCTATTCCCACGTGAGGACACAGCAAGGATATGGTTATCAGAAGACCAGGATGCTGCCGGTTAACCTGACCTGCTGGCACCTTGATGCTGGACTAGAACCGAGTGAAGCAAAGGCTGTGTGAGTCGCTCAGGCTACGGCGATGTGTTATAGCAGCTTATGAGATGGAAGGCACAACTTTTCCTAGGTTGAGGGTGAAAGGGAGGCGGGACCAAGGGAGTCACGAAGCAGCAGCACTCACACTTCTCCCCTGTGCTGTGGCCCGCCCACCCTGTGACTTTCCCTTCTCTCTTCATTTGAACTGGTACCTCCTATGTATTTCAACAAAATTCATCCTCCACTTATTCTCCACTTCCTCACTTTGTTTGAAATTGATGTTTACCGAAGAATTTGCTGTGTAGAAGTGTCTCCATGTCTTTCATTGGTGCCTTTGACTATAATCGCACCCCACAAGCTTGCTGTCTTAGGGCCTCCTTCTGCCTCTCTCAGCATTCCAACGCTGTACAGTTTGAGATGACCATGTCTGATAGGAGGCCATTCCCATACATTATTAAGATATGCGCTAGAAACAGTGTTTTGACATCCAGGCTTCTTTTCTTTAGAGTTTCCATTGCACCAGCTGCAATATAAAATTTGTTGTGTTATGAAGTGTCCTGATTTTTAGTTCGGAGATAACAATCATTGTTCTTTTAGAGTCTTTCCATAGCACTAGGCTATGTGAGTACTTGAAACCTGCTTTTCAAGAGTGATGTTTCTGACCAGAGCCTGTGTTTCCTTTACAATAACAACTTCCAGCATGACTCGGACCCTTTCTCCCAAGGTTCCCGTCACTTCTACTTCATCCATTTGCTCTTCCTTGTTGATCAGAATTAAGCCCAGAATAGCAGTTTCCTTCTTACGTGTTTTCTTTGTGAGAGACAGAGTTGTCAGGGCTGTGAGGCAGGTAGCTCAATTGGGACAGACCCAGGGGATGTATTTGTGGTAATTCACATGCCTGGAAGTAAGGAGTCTGATGTGAGCTTCAGATCAGTGGAGAAATTGGATTTATTTTGGACACTGTATCAGGAGGAAAAGGACCAGAGCTATGGGAGAAATTGAGGTGATTGAATAGATCAGACCAAGGCTAAAGGCTGAGCTCTTTTCTTTCAAGAAATGAAACATTGGCTCTTGGAGACACTGTGTCTGCATTAGAAAGACACGGTCAAGTGTTGGCAGACCCCAGACAAGATGCAGGCCATTTGGCGCTGGGGCTGGCACACGTCAGCCTGGGGTGGATCAGAGGTGGGGGTGGCATCACATCCACTCACCTGGTGCTTTTCACTCAAACCAGCTGGGTCTTGGTGGTGGGGGCTAGTGGCAGAGGGAGAAGGCTGGGTACTGGCCGATGGCAGGTGCACACGGGGACACAGGAGAGCTTTCTGTGCAACCGGCCAAGGTAAATTATTTGAGCCCTGTGCACGTCAGTATCCTCTTTGGATGTGTAATAATGCATTTCCCTGGGGGGGGGACTTGACATTAAGGCACAGTAGCTCTTCATGCTGAATTAGAGCAGAGTGAAAATCCAAGGAATGAGAGGGCGGAGGGCAAAGAAGCAGGCTGTACCTGGAGCCAGGTTGTAGATGTGAGAAAATGAATGGAAGGTGCAGAACATGGAAGAGAAAGAAGGCAAGGATGGAGGGGGTCAGCCCGGTAGAACTGAGGGCAAGGGATGGCATCCAGAACAGGTCCAATTTTCTGGCTAGCTCCAGGTTTCTATTGCTAAGAGAATATGTCACACAGAAGAAAGGGTAGAAATGGCAATCTGAGTTCACCATCTGCGGAGAGCAGCTCAAGCTTGTGGTAACCAGCATTGGAAATGAAAAGTCTCTGAGAGATCTGGTGTCTGTGCCCAGCTGGCAGCACCTATGGCCTTGGGCAGTGGGCAAGTAAGAGGCAATCTGAGTAGCCATGAGGACTTGGGTGCCTACCACTGTGAGGCTTTCTCCTATGCATACCGAACTTAGAGGAATGTCGCTAAAAGCTCTCAGGGGGAAATAATTTCAATGACACCACTAACACCGGCAGCCACTCCACGCAAGGACCATATGTTGCAGAGTGAACCCGAGGTGGGAAACGTGAGCTGCTGCTTTGGGACCATTCTCAGGTGACTTCATGCAGCTCAAAGGGAGACTCTTTCCTGGGCTGCGGGTGATTCTTGTGTGGGAAGACACAGTTCTGGGAAGTCATAGTTAATGTGGTTTACGTAGTTTACCTTATCACATGAAAGCAAGGAGCAAGAAGGGGAAGAAAGTGAAGAAAATGATCACTTGGGTTAATTTTTGGGGCAGGGACAGGGTCTCATTATGTGTTTCAGGCTGGCTTTGAACTCACCATCTAGCCCAGGCTGTTCTCAAACTCATGGAGATCTTTCTGTCTCAGCTTCCCAAGTGCTGGCATTGTACTATCACACTCACCGGCCAACTGTCTGGGTTAGGAAATAAATCAATGTCTATACTTTAGAGCTCACCATGTCTCAAGATCACTTTCTCTCCTGTCTCCTCAGGGCAACTACTGTCTTGAGTTTTATGGCACCATTTCCTTGCCTTTTCTTTACCATTTTCCCACCTACTCACACATCCTAAGTACTGTGTTGTTGGGTATCATGTGGCTCTCAGTGTTGTATGAAGAGAATCATCCTTCTTGGCTCTTTTGTGACTTCGGCTCTCTTTGCCTGTGTCACCTCTGGGCTGGTGGCGATGGTATAGCTGGGCTGAGTGACCATATCACCAACAGGAGGCCACAGAAGGACTGGGCCCCCACAATCTCATCCTAGGGCAGCACCCCTCAGTGGCGTAAAGACCACAGTGGCTTTGTGAGCTCTTGCCATTCATGTCCCCACATGCTCTATGGCATCGCACCACTAGGTCATCCTCCCCTTTTGTCCTCTACCCTCCGCACATGTGTGTCCATTTTCTTTTCCATTACAAACAGTGTTGCTGCGATGACTCTTCACCTGGCTCCTGTGTGCCTACAGGAAGGTTAGAGTTTGAACTAAAAAGTGGCAGCTCTGGGTATGCAATACACACCCATCCAACGCTACTGTGTGATGCCCAACGAGTAGCCACACTAACTTATCTTCCCATCAGCAATGAGCAAGAATTCTCATTGTTGCCATCCCAGTCTCACTATCACTTGTGTAGTATAGTTATTATGCCTCCCATAATCATTATATAGATTTAATTTGGGCTTATGTGATAATATGCAGAGCTGCACTTTCCAATCATGATATAATGTAGTTTATGGATAATTTAGGGAATTTGCAAGTATAATATCTCCAATATTCAATTTCCTCTTTCCCCTTTGACATTAGAATGTACCTCTCAAATAGAAACGCAGCTGCTTGGGTTTGGGAAGTTGAATCCATAGTGGATAAAAGGAGAATTTCTGAGAGAGAAGAACCCACGAAGTTAGTTGAAGTACGTCTCTACTGCATTTTGGTCTGTATTGGGCACATCCCAAATGTGCTGTTTATAGTACTGAACAGGTTTTCTCAGCCAGGAGGGCTTACCTTGTCACGAGGGGAACTTGTGGAACACTGAACAACCACGCTGTCCCCATGTATCATGAAAGGATCAAGGCATTAGAGACGACTGGTGTTGAATGACTTAATAGAGGGTTCAAGGCCACAAGAACCACACAGAACAACTGAGAATCCAGGGACCTCCTTGAGCACTTGCCACTTTGTTTCAGTAGTTGAATCACACAGTGAGGGAGAGTGTGCTTACGTGTAGAGATGTTTTATTTAGCTGATAGTAGATGAGAGAAATATTACAAGCATAAAGAAAATAAATACCCATCTTATAGTGAGCCACAGTGGACTGAATGACACAGTAACCTACACACACACACACACACACACCCACCATCTATATCTATATCTATATCTATATCTATATCTATATCTATATCTATACATTGATATATATATATATTTGTTTTAAAATTGTTTTGGTTTCTTAATGTAGAAGCTTTTACATAAGTAAACTAAAATAAGGAGTTCTATTCAGTTTTTGTGACTACAAAAAATATCGCAGGCAGGCTAACTTTGTAAAGGAAAGGTTAATTTAGATTAGAGATTTGGAAGCAGAAAGTTCAAACAGCATAGTGCAGTCTCTGGTGTGGGCTCTCTTTGCTGTTTCACCTCTGGGCTGGCAGTGATGGTATAGCTGGGCTGAGCAACCATATCACCAATAGGAGGCCACAGAAGGACTGGGCCCCCACAGTCTCATCCTAGGGCAGCACCCCTCAGTGGCTTAAGGACCACCCATGTTGTCCCCAGTTTTAAAGGTCCTTCCACCTCCCAATACTGCCTCTGAGGTACCCTTGAGGGGTACAGACTTGAGACATGTTCAAACCACAGCAGAACTTATAAGATGTGAAAGTTAAAGTGTTACTTCATTAGAAAACAAAGGAAATACATTTATTTATCTTAAAGTGAGTTGATGAGAACAGTTAAAAAACCTAGGTTTAAAGAAATATCCATTTCCTTTACTTTAAAATTGTTTTTACAGCCAGGCGTGGTGGCTCACGCCTGTAATCCCAGCACTCGGAAGGCAGAGGCAGGAGGATTGCTGAGTTCAAGGCTTGCCTGGGCTACATAGTGAGCTGAGGGCCAGCCTGAACTACAGAGTGAGACCCTGTCTCAGAAAAAATTGTTTTTACATAGACTATTATTTAGAACAGTTTTAGATTTATAGAAAAATTGAGTTTAAATGTATAGAGAATTCTGAATGACCTCTATATATATCCACTGCACTCACTTCTCTGAAAGCCTCCCCCACTAACAAGATCCCCTGGCCCCACCTAGGAGTAGATGAATTGGATTAAGACATCATGATTCCCCAAAGTGCACAGTCCAATAAGATTTGCTCTTGTTGTTACATCCTACGTGCTTTCACAAATATAAAATGACCCGCATCTACCAGTATAGTACCTTAAATAGTTTCAGTGCCTAAAAATATTCTGTGTACTCATTTGTCCTTTTCCCCATCTCAAGTGTCATACACACACACACATATATATATATATATATATATATAATATATATATATATATATTTTAAATAGCTCTAGAGACTTAAAAGGTGAAAAGCAAGATGTTGTTATACCAGAGTCGAATACTAACAACATGTAATACCACTTGTATTTTCACACACACACAAAAACCCCTAAAAATTCCATTAAGAAATTAAAAAGGCAAACCACAGACTAGGGAAAAAAGATTATAGCACACATATCTGAAAAAAGACTTGAGTGTTTAACATATAAAAGAAAAACTTCAGTGTATCAAGAGTAAAGAGAAAGTCCTTGATAAATGAGTGACAGATGAGAGAAAATGTCCTAAGGGAAGACACATGGAGGGCTGATAAACATAGGACAAGTTGCTTGATAAAGTCCCAAAATTCCATGTGCTATTTCTCTTCAAATCTAGGGTGAGGGACAAAATAAACTAGACTGACCATACTACATGTTGGCCAGAACTCGGATGGTCTTGAACTCTAATACCTTACTGGTAAGAGTGCTCCACCTTTTGGAAAACTACCTGAGGGTATCTTATAAGTGAAACATTCCTCTCTCCTGTGATCTAACAATCCTATTTCTATTAGCTCAAGGAATGAAATATGTCTCCTAAAGAGTTGTTTAAGAATATACATAGTGACTTTGTTCATTCAAGCCCTAAATTGGAGAAAACAGTATATCTATCTGCATGTGAGTGGAAAAACAAAATGTGACAGCTTCATGCCAGGGATAGCACTTACCTATACAAGGAATGGATGTAGACCTTGAAATAACACAGTTAGATTTAAAGAACATCGTGTTGGGTGGAAGAAGACAGATGCACGTTGTGTGATTCCGTATGTATGAAGTTCAGGACCAGAAAACAGTTAGTTTGTGCTAATAAAATCAGGCACGAGGGCCTGGAGATTGACTGGAAGAGCACATGAGGGAACTTTCTAGAGTGAGAGAAATGTTCTTCATCTGATTTGGTGTTTACACGGGTATGTATATACATGTCAAAACTTATTAATTATACAGTGAGCATCTGCACATTGCATTGTATTCAGATTTTTAGCTCCAACAAAAGGACCCAAAATATCAACTAAGGACCACCCATAAATTATCGTAAGCACTTACAGTTTGACCATCTGCTGTCACCTTGATCCTGTGAGGCATCCGTCACTAGTCGTTGCATGAAGATAACAACTCAAGAAGAAGCTCCCAGCATGGCCCCTGAGCCTTGTCTGGGATTGAATGTGTCCTACACAAAAGTGTAGAAATATCACATTTTTCTTAGCCTCACATGAAGAGTCACAGGGAGATCTAAGTTAAACCCAAACCATCCCTATGCAAAATGGTGTTCCTAATGAGTCCTGTATGTACTAGAAGTTTACATATTTGTTGCAGATGGCAGAAATTGTTCTGAGTTCTACACAAAGGCACTTTATCCCAATGTCATGAGTGGAATTTCTTGGTGGTGGTGATCCTTTATGTGCTAAGTGTATTACGCTCCCTGTTTCCACTCTTGTCCTATTTTGCCCTGTATTTTTAAAATGTTAATATATGTATGTAACAAGTATCAAATGTTTACAGAGCCCCTGAATTACCTCCCACATTGAGAACTACCGGTCTAGGGACACCAGCTCTGTGTGGGAAGGCATGCCTGCCTTTTGTTTATGCGGAGTAGCTTTGTGAATAGCTGGTCATAAGTGTAAACAGTTTAGTGGTGATGGGTAAGCTGGCAGTCTGGGAGACAGAATGACTCCTGTTAAAAATTGATAACGGCTCCACCATGGCAGAAGTAAAGGACAGATAAGTACGTAGACGCGGCAAACTGTCTGGTGAATCGAAAACAGATAATCAGAGTTAGAATCATATCTCAACCCATTTTGGGCCACATTTTCAGGTTTCTCATGTGCCTTGCCCAGCCTACCAGACTGGAATGGAGCTTCAGACTTTAATGTGCATAGAGTGGCCAGGACTTGGAGTGAGACTTGGAATTTTGCATTTTTAACAAGCTGGGGTGGTTGGTGATTGCCATGCATAATTGTCAACTTGATTAGCTTGGGAGCCACCTAGGGAATTAGTAAAGCACACTTCTGGTATTTCTTGGTGAGTCAAAGATGTGACTGTGGGGTCTATATCTGGTCCCTGGCCCCTTCCCTTTGCTCTGCTTCCTGGCTCCAATGAATGAAGCAGCTTTGTTCTATCAAATCCTTCCACCATGAGGATCCTGCCTTGGAGTCAGCTAATGATGTACTGAGTCCTCCAAAGCCATAAACAAAATAATCTTCTCTTCCTTTAAGTTTTATACGTTGGGTATTTGGTCCCAGCAATGAGAAAGTTAACTAACATACTGATGCTAAGGGTCTGAGGATCACACCTGGAGGAGCACAGGCTGTGGGCAGCTCTTGCTGCTGTGTTCCACTGGGGCTTTCTGAGATAATCCAATTTAGATTAAGGATGGAGAGAAGGTGGGGTGGGAATGAATATGCAGATCTTTTCAGGCTGTTCAGTATGGTGGCCACAGGCCCCATGTGGCTATTTAAGTTTAAATGAAATAGGATTAAAAGTTCAGTTTCTCAGTCTAAATGCCAAACTTGAAGAGCTCAGTCGTCATCAGAGGTGGACAACAGCTGATCTGCCATAAAAGCACAGATTCAGGACATTGCCTTCATTGTGGGACGCTCCATTGTGTAGCACTGCTCTGGGGTATGTGAAGGGCAAGAACCTGCTGCAAAAGCAAGCCAAAATCCGGCTTCCAGAGCGAGGGATCTCTGACACAGATTTATCAACTCAGCTGGTGTAGCAGGGCACTGCCTCTGCCACACATACTTGTACAGATCTCTCTGGAACAACTTAGTGTTCTTCTCCTTCTCCAGACTTGCTCTGCTCAGTGTCTGTTGAAGCGTTTCAGGCCTCACACATACCGTTAGTCTGTCCCAATGACTCAACACCTTGACCTTGTGTTGAAGCAGGTGTGGAGGGTCTGCAGACAGCTCAGAGTCAGCAGGGACATTGTTCCAGGGCTTCCCAAATCCTGTTCTGGGGAGGATGTGACATCCTTGCCCTAGGCTTCCCTCTGCTGCTTCAAGCAGACCATCTTGTCTCATCTGTCTCATTTTGTCTCCTCTCCTCTCCTCCCCTTTCATTCCCTTCTTTTCCTCTACTTCTCTCTCTCCACCTGCTGCGCCGTTTAAAGAAAGCTTCAAACCCTCCTATTCTGGTTCAGCCATTTCACTTTTAAATTGATGAAACTAGTGCACAGGAGTTGACCTGCCTGACCTTTCCAAGGTCCTATGCCCAATTAGCAAGAGAGTTGAGATTAGAGACTGGGGAGGTGCTTGACCTGGGTAGGATTCCTTCCACCAGCTCCCTGTTAATTATCTTTGCAAACTGTTGTCTGGTGACCTCAGCTGGACCATTGGTTCTGATGTGATTCTGGAACCCTACCAGTCCATGGTTTGACTCACTTTAAGGAAGTACTGAGTGTTGAATCGCAGCTCATGGTAGCTCCCTGGAGTTGAGGTGCTGTGGGACTCAGTTACATAAAGATCACTCAAGTTCATAGTCTAGAAGTGATAGCATCAGCAAAACTGTCTTCCCAGCTTCCTGTGACTTACCAACTCCAAGGACCAAGAAATGATCATCACAAGATGTTTATTCTTTCTTGCTGTGGTCCTAGAGCCTCTGTTTCAGAACTGGTCTCCAGGCTGCAGCCTCCCAGGGCTGGAATGTAGCTAATTTCTGGCTTCTAAGAGGAACGAAGTGCTTTTCCATTGTTGGCCTCATTAACTATACAATAATGATTGCTGGCTCCCCAGCTGGCTGTCTTCTTCCTTTTTTGTTTTTATAGTAGAGCTTTCTTGAACTTCGATCTGTCCCTTTGGTAACACTTCATCTCTATATTCACACATGTTAGCCATATGCCAAGGAACAGAAGTTTCTGAGCTCCCCCTAAATGGTCCTGATGAGGGATTGGACTTTGCCAGGCCTCTGGGTGCTGAATGGGGATTGTTAGGGAATGATTGGAGAAACAAAGCTCTGACAATTGAGTGTTCCCCTTAAATTGTATTCTACCCCAGAGACCTAGGGCTGAGTATTCCAGATAGATAGCATTTCTTCTTTCACAAAAGGGTCCCGTTTACCAGGCATGTATAATTTAGGTTAACTTGAAATTTATTCTAAATTTAGCAGCCTCCTTGGTTACTCCCAATATAATGATGATTTATTGGCATATGCATACCGCATGGGCTTCCGTCAAGTCATGAGGGTGTCCATATTATACACACTTGCCCTGAAGATCTCTGTGGTTCTGGATGGGTGGCACCCCACCTCTATGCAGTTGGCTTTAGAGGCAGCCAAGCTACCCATCCAAACATTCTAGACACCACTGGCGGTTTAGGAATCAGAATTGGTGGTACAGACGACTAGGGTGATAGTTTGTCCTCCTCTGAAAGACATGTGACAGACACTACTGGTTGGATTGCTCAAGACCTACTTCCCTTCTTTTTCCCTTGTCTTCTTGTTTCCTGTCCTGTAGGCTCTAGGAAGCAAAACAGCCCCATTTCTAGCTTCACTTTTCATCATGGTGTCACATGACATCCTTCTGGATGACTGGATATTGTTAGATTCTGGGAAGAGCTTCCATTTCTGGAAAAAATGAGCAGATAAAGCCAAACAAAACAAACTACCCAAACTAAACCACAACAAAATACAAGCCTCATAAGGAGAAAGTTTTTGTCTTGTATTTGTAGCCTGCCTGCTGTTTGCCTGCTTGTAATACAGAAATAATGCTTGAAGGAATAGCAACTCTTTCATGACCATGGAGGTAAGAAAAATACTTCGTGTGAAAGATGACAGAGTGAAAAGAGAGAAGATAGAACTGGTTGCTTGCTACTGGCCCTAGGCTATTACCCCGACATCTTCTAAGTTGAACAGTCTAACCTGTTGAAGCTGCTTTGTGGATGTTGTGTTACATATTGGGTTAAATGATACAGGAAAACTGAAAAATTTTCAACACACACACATTGGAACTATTTCTGGCTTGTCCAGGAAGACATGAAGGCTTCTCAGTCTGTTGCTCAAGGATGAGCATCCAAATCCTTCCTCTTGTTGTAGCCAAGTTCCTTCCCATTGGCAGTATCCTACATCTCCTATGTTCCTATCTTGTTTAGCAGAGAGGTACAATATAACATGGGAAGGGGAATTACAGGAATAATGTAATCTGGTGGGACAAACTGTCCCCCTAATTTAATAGCTTAGGTTGAAGCACACAGGTCTTTATTACCTCCCTTGTTTCTGTGGGTAGAGTGACACATTTGCTGGCCTTGAGTCCCTCATGCAACTGCATTTGACCTCCAGGATGATGCTCTGACAGCCAAGCATCCCCTTGCACTGTATCATGGCTGGTTGTTGCTGGAACATCTTGATTCATCTTTGCCACCTCAGGATAGTTTGGACTACTTTACATGATGACTCAGACTTCTGAGAGGGCAAAATAAAAGCTGCAAGACTTTTGAAGGCCTGGGCTCAGATGTTCTGAAATGGTGCTTCTATCACATTCTTTTCACAAGGCCCCCAGACCCTCCCCCCTGCTGTAGGGGAAGGGTCGGTGTATTTGACTTTTGTGCTCTGAATCAACTCTAGAGATAGATAAGGTCCTTGGATATTGCTGCTCCAGGAGGATTACTGTTAATTAAGACATCCACCTCTAGAAAGATGAGGGGCAAACCACACCCCAATAAACAATGTCCCAACAGACAATGGACAGGAAGAAAATGGATCATCAAATGGACATGAGAGCCCAGGAGAAAAGAATTGGAATCTGATGGCAACACTGATTCCTACAAATTCTGAAATCCAGTCAAGCACCTATTATGGGTTTGTCAACCCAGAAGCATGGATTCTCTTTAGTCAGAGCTCACCTGTCCTCCCCTGGAGTGTCTTCCTCATCTCTCAGTCCCTTTAGCTTCCAAATCCTTATTGTGTTAGTTACTATTCTGTTGTTGCTGAGAAAAAATACCCAACACACAAAGTTAAGGGAAAGAAGTTTGTTTGGCTTATAGTTCATAGCAGTTTCAGTCCATAATAAGATGGCCCCATGACAGGATTGAAAAAGGCATCACAGAGGAGAAACAACCTGGTGTGCAGAAGGCAGTGAAGCCAACAACAAGAGAGAGAGAGAGAGAGAGAGAGAGAGAGAGAGAGAGAGAGAGAGAGAATTCATGGCATCTGCAGCATAGGAGCAGCAACAAGGAGAATGTGTTTAACAGCATCTTTTTGCCCTTTTTATCTTATTCACATTATTGGGACTATAATCACTCATGTGAAATGGTTAAGAAACTCCAGCATCACACATTCTGGATTCAGCTGCCTCTGAAAAGAGAATCCCACCTCATCCACATGAGGCTTCCGGGGAGGGGATATCGAGACACAAACTGTAACATCCAGCATTCTTCCATCTTCTTTTGAGCTCGGAGGTGTCTTTCCTTTTGTACAAGAAGTGGCCCACATTTTCAGCTGAGTTTTTCCTATCTAAGTTTTATCTATAGGAAGTTGGGATGGGGCATTTCTGATATGGAGTGGATACTGCCCCCTTTCAGTCCAAACTGATATACCTTCTATAAGAACATGAGTTTTCTAGGTAGATTATTGTCTACCCCATCCAGTAAGTGCCTCTCCCAAGATGTCCTTCGAGGCAAGTCTTTGCTCACCTTGGCCTTGACTCATAACTGAGACTCTTAGAAAGCCTTTTGTCATGATGGATGGGGCAGTGATACATGTTTTAAGTCATCTTGAGATCCTACTAAGGGGTGTTGTGCCCATATTTTTGATTTGTTCCTTACTCTGAGCCCATTTCTTACTTTCAGATTTCGCTGGCTGGAAAGGCTATCCAGGGCCCTTTGTATGTTCTCTAAATTCTTCTTTCAAATGGAAACACTTTCCAATAATTCATTTCTCCTCCTGGGCTTTATGCACATAAAATAAGTTCAATAGCTCTTTTAGGATGGCTCCATCTCTTTAGCTGAATGCAGAAATTCATTAGGTTCTGTGTCCCATAGTATTACAGTCCCTAGTGTTCTCGAATGTTCTTTTTTCTACATGAAGTGATTACCCTTTCTCCAGTCTTCAGACATGAGAGCTGAAAGTTGGCTGCCCCAACAAAATCAAAATGAGTGACTGATGGAACCTGGCGAGTTGAAGAGAGGAGACTTAGATGAGGCTGGATGGGAGAAAGGAGCTGGTGTTCAAGCTCCCGTCCCTGTTCACCATGGCGTCCTGGCTGTGTAGGGACAGGAAAATATTGCTTTCATTCCCCATGTTCCATGGAAGCTGCAGAGAGGGACTGTGCTCAGGAGTCCCCACCACACCTGGATCTGATTTAGAGGAATGAGATTATGAGCTCCAGGCAGATACTGTGACAGGATTGGTCTGTGGGAACAGGGATGTGAACCACTATGGTCAGACGGTTGGCAGGGAAAGAATCTTCCCAAAGATGGCCACAAGAGTCCTGCACATTCTCTCCTGCAATGTGAGGGCGACTTCTCCTGTCGAGAGGGAGAATCCAGGCCCTGGTCATTCAGTCCACGGTGGCTCTGGGTCTAGCCTTGGCCAATGGAGTGAAGTAGAAGATACCTCATAGCTCCCCCTACCCTGCCTTCAGGTCTTAGGTCACTTTGCAGAGAGGTTGGCCATCCTTCTAGGGAAATGCCGTTGAGAGACTGGCCTGACCGCAGGCCCAGCCCCAGATGTATGACAGAGAACAGGTTGGTCCATGCTGCCTTGGCCCACCTTTCCTGACCGTGCTGCAGGGACCTTCAAAGGACAGCACATGGAGTAGAATGCCCACCTGAGCCCAGCCTGCCACAGAGGCGGAAGAAGCAACACACCACTGTCATTTCAACCTGGGGGTTCTGGGGTGGCTCACTATGCAGCAGAGCATAGTGGGTACATGGACAGTGGCCTTAATACCCCAGTCAGCCCTTCTCTCGGCAAGGCCTACACCATCCAAAAGCACTGAAATTCTCCTCCCCAGCCTCACTTGGAGCACAGCAGGTATTCAGGTGTTTACCACCCTCCCTTGAGTCTGCACCCTCATTATGCTACTGCCTGTTTGCTGCAGGTTCAAGAAGGCACTGTGAGTGCAGCTAGCAGGACAGCTGTGGCATGGAAGGCACTGAGGGTCGTGGAGCTGTCAGATGTGGACGCTGGCTGGGGCCAGGCTGTGGCATGAACCACAGGGCTGTGTGAAGGCTGGCAAGCTCCCTCCAGGGCCATGTGTTCGCTCAGCAGGCCCTGCTTCCTTGGCAAAGGCATGTGTATACCCCTAGTGCCTGTGCCTGGGATGCCTGGCCCTCATCTATGAGAGGAAACCTTGCTTCATTTTAAAGACTCTTTCACACAAGTCTGAGATGCTGTCTTACAAACCTCGCCTGGCAGAGCAAATCGATCCTTATTCTTCTCCCATGGTGCTCTCCTTAGAGCACTGGTAGCTCTTCCAAGAGCCTGCCTTGTCTGTGGGGGCTTTACTAGTAGGGTTCTATGGAACCGAGTATAACAGAAAGTGCTAACAGGATAGCATCTTAAATGAGGAAGAAATCGTCTCATGTACAGGGAATCCAGAGCTGTCAGTCCTGGGTTTTAGGTGCTTGGTGATGTCAGGGCATTGGCTTTTCATGTTCTGTGCTTTACTATGTTCTGGTTCGATTCCAAAGGTAGCCTCAAGGTCTAAAGTGGTTGCGCAAGTCCAGTCTTTACATCTATATTCCAAACATGTTAGAGAAGGGAGGATTAAAAGAACATATTTCTTTCCTGAGAGCACATACTAAATAAGCTGTGCATTTTGCTATGCCTTTGTTTGGAGCTCTGGGCAAAGATGGGACATAAAGGATTTACTGTTAACTCTTGAAAGTGTATTTCTAAGAAAGTGGAGACTAATATAATGAAGAGAATTAGTAGGTCTTGTCAAAACTGTCTTTCTTATTAGAATGTCCTTCCTAAGGCCAGAAAACATGCTGCATTAATTCCATTTCCCAGCCCTATGCCTAGGGCATGGTGGACATGGTGGTCAATGGCTGGTGACCTGGCTGTTCCGCCAGCAGATGTGCCACCCCTGGGAGGCAGCACAGTTCATCACTTGTCACTTGGGAGAGGTTTGTCTCTGGTCTCCAGCTCTGCCTCCGTCTTTCTGTGTTTGTCTAGATCTTGCAAGCCCCCCACCCTGGGCTCTCTGGTCCCTGCAGCTGTCATGGAAGTCCCTCTCAAACTGGCTACCTGAGGAGGCCGGGCTGCAGGCGGGGGGACCGTGTGGCCCGTGCTGGTCAGGGAGGCCTTCTGGGCGTGTGCATTTCAACTGGGTTACACTTTCAGTTTGGCCACAAGTAAATTGGTAACTCTGTTGTTTTTCCTTACCTTGATCTCTTCTCTGTAAAGCCATGGAGGGGTGTGCTGTCCCCAACCTAGGAACCCAGAACATGGAGCGGTGTAATGGAAATCATCATCTCTGTGTGTATAAAATAGAGTTGTAAGGTATTATGATATATGCACATGAAATAAGCAAGCACTGAAACAAAGCGATCCCTTCTGTTCTCCTCTACCACGTTGGCTGCCACAGCAGGACTTGGAAGGGTAGGAGGACCTTTGGTTTCTGTCTTCTTCCCTTTTTTTTTGTATTGGGGATTGAATCCATGGCCTTTGTGTGGAGCTACATCCCCAGTTCTTTTTTATTTTGAGACAGGATTTGGCTAATTTGTTAAGTTGCCCAGGCGGGGCTCAAATTTGGGATCCTCCAGCTTCGGCCTCCCAGAGTGCTGGGATCATAGGCATGTGTCACCACTTCGCCCAGCTCGAGTATCTTCCTGGACTCCCGTGCAGCAGCGCAGAGGCTGGAGGTCCTTCTCCCTCGGCAGGGGCCTTTCTCCTAGTGATCCCCCCTGATGGGCCAGCACAGCCCCTTAATGGACGCTGCTGCTCGGCACCATGGGAAACTTTTTCTCCAGTGGGCCTGGGAGCCTCCCTGCCACTGATTTTTCTGGAGCTCAGGAGCTGGACAGATGGAATCGAAGGTGGGCTATTACCCACAAGTATTTTAGCCTTTGAAGTATTTACTGTGTCGTAGAAGTTAGAGAAGGGCAGAGGGAAACAAATGATGAGTGAAGTCCCAGGACAGCGCCGAATTGCCAGGCAGGCAGACATGGACAGGGTGGCCTCCATGGGTCCTTTCTATCCTCCCACTGCCTGGGAGAGCTGGAAGGCCTTGGAGAAGGCCAGTGTGTCAGGCCCGTTCCCTGAACTGACCACCCCTTGCTCTCCTGTGGATCCAGCAGTTGCAGTATTTAGCAGGTCAACTGTGCCCCTGGGAGGCTGAGGCAGGTCCACCCTGCCTTCACCTGGGCCTCCCTCACTTTGTACCTGGAGCAGAGGGAGTGAGCCTAAGAGATTAGGGAGGAGGGTGGCCAGGTGGGGACAGAGTGCAGTGGTTCATGGCGCTGGAGTTCCAGCACCCGTACTGTTGCGGGGGAACTGTGGACTGACTAAGGGCATCTCATGGAGCTGGGTTTGATGGGATGCCCCTGGAATACCAGGGCTCCAGGAGGCTGAGGCAGGAGGATTTCAAGTTTGAGCCCAGCCTGGAAAACTTAGTGACAGGAAGATCTTGCCTCATAAATAAATAAATAAATAAATAAATAAATAAATAAATAAAATTTAAAAAGTGCTTCCTGCAGCAGAGGAGAGCCCAGTGGTAAATGTTCTGACCTACTGTGCCCTAGGAAAGGTCGGGCACTCACAAGTGGACTCTCTGAGCATCGGCTGTGGGTCTTCAAGTCACTGCTCTTTGCAAGAGGCATGTGCACCTCCTGGCTCCCCCTCGAAGGTCACGATGTCACGGCCCGGTTCCCACGGGAAACAACGCAGGGCAGAGCGGTGCTCTCCTGTGACCTGGAGCGACCATAGAGTCTCTGGAGGACCTGCTCTGTCCTCTAGCCCTGCCACTCTAGTCTGCCACTGTTGGTCCCTGGAAGCCCATTCTGGTTCTCAAGGCTGGATAGAAGCAAGAAGTCTTCCTGATCTAGAAAGGAAGACCAAAATGAGAGATTTGGTTCCTCTGGGAGTTCTGTGTGAGAGAAAACAAAGAACTCTGGCGATTCCCATTTCTATGGTCCTCAGGGCTGGGCTGGGGTGGGGATGGGTGGGGCATGGGGTGGAGGATGGGAGCCCAAATCCCCACACCTACTCGCCCTGCTCCCAGTGCACTGCACACGGCTACCCAGGGGAGGAGGCAGCTCAGACACTGGTGTGTGGGGGAGGCTCTGCTCAGGCTGCCTGACCGGGCAAGAGGCTCTGGGTGTGAGCAATCAGATATTCTGGTCCTCTGGCCGGAGGCAGGATGTCCATGAGTAGGCCGTTCCAGCAGATGCACGCTCTGAAGCGTCCTTGGGATGTAGGATCTGGAGACTGAAGGGAGCTCAGGGGAGAGGCGCCCCGAGAGCAGTTAGCGGTGGGGCCGAAGCAGCAGGGAACAGACCGGGCTGCAGGAAACTGCTTCTGCCCACACTGCTGGTTAACGGTCCATCCTTTCTGGTCTGGCCCCTCAGTCATGGGGATGCCATGGGTGCAGGCGGGCACAGCCGGGCTCCGCGTACAGCTCCAGGCAGGTCAGGCAATGGCAGGGGAGGAGCAAGAATAGTTGGGGATGGGTCATGTCTGCTGGCAGGAAACGAAGTGGGGAGCAGACGGAGAGGAGAAAGAAGAACAGAGAGGCTGGGTCAGAGGCAGCTACGGGAGAGAAGAAACTCACCTGGGGGAGGAAGAGAAGGGCGGGCATCCGGGTGCATCCACCCAAGTTCCGGGGAGGGAAGTGGAGACAAGTGAAGAGGCTGGAAGTGCTCTGCGCCTTGGGTTCACTCCCCATCCTGCTGCTGCTGCTCTGGAGGCAAAGCAGGGCTGGGCAGCTTGGGGCCACGTCTTTCCTAAAGCAGCTTGGTGCCTGGATGATGGCACTCAGGGACAGAAGTCAGCTGCCATGACTGGCTCAGGCTGGAGGTGGGAGGCCGGGAGAGCAGAGGTCCCCGTGAGCCTGCCCAGTGTCTCCTGCAGACCTTCGGAAGAGCACAGCAGAAGACCTGGCAAATCACTGAGCTCTGTGACCTCAGTGTTCCCACCTGTGAAGTGGGCACTATAATGGCTCTCACTCACTTTCTTGTGTTTGTGCAAAGGAGAAAGTTGTCCTTCTCTCCTTTCCTATCCCTGCGCTCCTTCTCTTTCCTTTTTTCTTCCTTGCTCTCTCCCTCCCTCTATTGCTCAAGTGTTTACTGAACACTCATCAGTCCCGGAAACCATGCCAGAGCACCAACGTGACTGAGGCAAGGTCCTCGTACCAAGCGGCTCAGCCTCATGGGAGAGTAGCACGGACAGACAGATCTACAGCTGTGTGCATGTGGAAGCAGCAAACTTCTAAACTTCTTTACAACCCACACCTCGCGTGAGCTCTGTTCCCACGAACTTCTGTCCCCCCATCGCAGTGGCCTGCGCTCACTTGTTCTTTGCAGTCAGGCAGCTGACATCACTCATGCTGGCTTCTCTTGCTCTTAGATCTTCTTGATCATTCTCCTGACTCCCGCGTCCAGACATAGTTCATCATCTCCTGGTCTGGGGAGCCCCGGAGCCCCACTCCCCACTCTCCACCCTGGGCTGGGCTGGGTGCATCTCATATTGTTCAGAAATTACTTCTTTCGTGACTCTGTCTCCCTTTGCTACTAGAGCACACAGGGCCCCACCTCACTCAAGGCACGTTTCAGTGGACAGTGAAAAATCTAGGAGCTTTTAATGACCTGGGCTGATCTGACATCAGGGCCAAAAGCAGGGGTGGCAGGAAGACAACCAAGAACTGGGTCTTGGTGTAAAGTGTGTTTAAGGAGGAGGGAAGAGCGGTAAGCGGGTGCCGGTAGGAAGTGTCCACGGAATCCTGCTGTGACTGGGTGGCTTGGCCAGGACTGTGATCGTGGGGAATGGAAGAAAGGCAGCTGAAAAGTTAAAGGGTGAAATGGATAGTTCTATGCATCTGCTTGACTTGGTTATTTGGTCAAGTGACTGTGTGTCTGAGCATTTTTAAAAAGATGAGATTCACATTTGGATTGGCAGATGGAACAAAGCAGACTGGTTTTCCGCTGCGGGAGGGTCTCCTCTACTCGGGCAAAGGCTGAAGAGAAGAAAAGGGCCTAGTACAGGAACTGCTGCCTGGCCACTTGAACTGGGATCGGGTCTTTTCCTAGCTTTGAACTTGGGACATTGGCTTTTTGGGGGCCTCAAACAAGTGGGATTTTTGAATAGCAACTAAACCTCAGTTCTGCTAGGTCCCTAGCTGGCTGATGACAGATCTTGGGATTCCAAAGTATCTGTAATCATTTGAGCTAATTTCTTATAATACATCTCTGTCTTCTGCTGGTGCAGTCAATATTGACTCGGCTTCTCTGGCGGACCCTGAGCCATGGAGCGGGCTGTGATTGCAGAGGTGGCAGGAAGCAGGGATCTCACTGGGGAGCACATGACCAGGACGATGTTGCATTTTCACTGCATGGCAGCACGGAAGGGAGGCCCACCTGCCACCTGCGCTGGCCTCAGGCCATTCTCTTCTGTCCTGGTGACTGTGGCACTGTCCCTCCCTCACCGGCACTTCCAAGATCATGGTTTTGCCTCCCACATCCTCCATGGTCTGGCCATTCTTCTCTTCTTGGGGACACCCTGACCTGGGCTGGACCGTGGACACTGGGTCAGTGGTGACTGATTACGGGTTGGAGCTCGCAAGCCTGGAGAGAGAGATTTGCTCTGGCAAAATGAGATGCCTGGCCTTGGGCCCTGATGTGCTGGTGTTTCCTCTCTCTGTGCTGTCTTCCTATTTGCTACAGTCTCATTGGCTAGTCCATCTGCCTCAGTGGTTCTAAGAGGAGCCAAACACAGGATTTTTCTGTGTGTTTGGACAGCTTTTTAAAGGTCTGCAACAGTCCTCTGGGATGAGCGAGGTAGGAGGAGCATGTCCAAGACTGCCAGGACCCCAAGGGGAGGGGAAACCGAGGAAGAAACTCCAGAGCCTCTAGCCTCAGCTTGCTTTCCCAAGGTGGTGGTTGTCCTTGCTGAGATGAGGCCTTAGAAAGTACTTTGGTATCATACGAAGGGGGTCTCTTTATAGCTTGTCAGTTGGCAAAGCTATATTTTTGGCAAGGACACACACAGTTTGCCTTTGACATTGGAGTCAGTCCTGGGTTTGAGGGTTGATATATCACTGCATAGCTGTGTGCCTGGGGTAATCTCTGGGTCCTCACAACACAGGCAGAGTCATGCACGTCTCATGGCTGGCAGTGGGGATCATTTGATGGAGCACATATGCTGAAGCACATGGCATGTAGGATGTGCTCTGTAATAGATTCCTTCCCCTCTCTCTTTCCAACTCTATAGAAAAGCTCTCCGGATAAAGTGATCTGTCCTTCCTTTGAGAACCTGAGAAAGTACATCTATTTCTTTATTTAATTCACTCTGAAAACATTTATTTCTTTCTGTACAAAGGAATATGCCCTGGCAACTGTTGTAGTCCAGGCCTGAGAAGTCATCTGTGAAGTCTGCAGCCAGCTAAAGCCAGAGGGATAGATTGTACAAACTCATTTTAAGGAAGTGGTTAAGTACCTGCTTCTGCTAAGGTAGAACCATGGGTCTTTAAATCCTTCTCTTATTCTCTATTTGCAAATGGAAAGGCCGCAGAGAAAGGCTAGACCATGATGCTACAGAGAGGAGACACATTGAGATCCAGAACTTGGGGTGGCTAGCCTTGCCTTCTTTCACTGGGCATGTGGCTTGTGACTGTGATGATTCAACCTCAGTTACATCCATACATTTTTCCATACATCCATACATCCATACATTTTTCCATACATCCGTCCATGTCCATCCATCTATTTGTCTGTCTGTCCATCCATCCATCTCTATGTTTACTCAGAAGTGAAGACTGTGGCTCCAGCTCTCAAACTCCTCAACTGACTGTTGGAAAAGGAGTAGATAGAGCTTTAAAGCTTACAGAGCTGAGTGAGAATAGTATAATAGAGACACACGTCAGCGGGGCTTATCAGAGCACAGAGGGGGAACCCTAGCAAATGGCCTATGACCTGGGTCTTCAGGAACAAGCAGGAATTTTCTGATGCAGGGAGGGCTATGTGGAGCGGGGAGGGAATTCCTGAAAAGGAGATGATGTTGTGCAAGCTTGGTGCTGTAAGGAATCATGGTGTGTTCAAAGTCAGGATGGGGTGAGACTGACGGGAGAGTGGAGCGTGAAGAAACTGAGCCCATGTGGAGATGTGTTTTAAAGGGGCAGGCAGGATATGGAATAACAGAATGCCCAGGGCCGTGGGATTTGAGGCTGGGGAGGTAACTGGGTGATCACAGGACCACGTTAGGGCCTAATTTTCTTTATTGGTTATTTTTCCTGTCTCCAGTCATGCAGGTATTCAAAGAAGTGTAACAGGGACATTTTGTGACATTTAAGATTTGATTGAAATAGTATGTATACTTGGTTCTCTCCTCTCTCCTCCTCTTGGGTGTGTTGGCAAGATGAATACTCCAGCAGCCAGGATTTGCCCAGACCTTGAGTGCTGGCACACAGGGTTGAGGCCAGAGGGCCCTGAAATTAATCTTGTGCTCAGACAAGACATTAGAGCTGGTCTTCTGTCCCTGTCACTGATTGGAGTTTGGCTATAGTGGTCACATCCCTCCCCAAACCCAACCAAGAGACCATCTAACCCATGACTATTGGTACCTTCTGGGCCTACTTGTGGTTGGTTAAACAGAAATGATGATTGCCTAGGGTACCTCAAGCCAGGTATGCAGGGACACTGAGGAGTGTGCTGTGTCCAGGACCAAACATGGCTTCCTTGCCCTTTGAGGAGCTATGCAGAACCCAAGGATTTCTGATGGAGTCATCTGTCCTACCCCAGGACATAGATTGTGACACAATGGGCTGGGAGCCTTGAATGTCCCACTGAAACTATGGAAAAAAAAATCTAATGAGGAAACATCTAAGGGAATATAAGGACTGTCATAAATTGTGGTTAAGAAAATATATAAGGATTGTTGTACACTGTAAGTTTTTTGTCATTGTTCTTCTGTTGTGGTATCAGGGATTGAACTCAGACCCTTGTGCTCCCCAGGTAGGTACAGTTCCATTTGAGCTAAATCCCTGGCATAAACTGTAAGTTCAAGAAGATCCAGAAAGTGAAGGATGGTAGAGGTGGAGAAGACTGTTGTGTAGCTAAGGAGTGTGTCAGTTTTCTGTTCTCTGACTAAATTTCTAAGAATAATGACTTAAAGGAGTAAAGGCTTATTTTGGCTCATGGTTTCTGGTGTTCAGTTCGTGATCAGTTGGCCCCACATCGACGGCCTGTGATCAGGCAGAACATCACAGGGGTGGGAACATGAGGGAGAGCAGAGCTGCTCAGCTGCTCAGCTGCTCATTTCATCGTGTCCAGGAAGCAGAAAGAGCAAGCAAGGAAGGGGTGAGAGACACAATATTCTCTTCCAGGCTTGTCCCCAGGGACTTTCTTCCTTCAACTGGCTCTATCTCCCAAAGTTTTCACCACTTTCTAATCATGCCACCACGTGCAACTCATCAGTGGACTAGCCCTTTGATGAGACTGGACCACTTACAATCCCATCACTTTATCAAAGTCCTGCTGTACTGAGGACCAAGCCTTGAACACATGAAGTTTAGAGGGCACTTTGGAACCCAAACACAATATAAGCGGACCAGTCAATCCCTTTAGAGAATGCTCTGCCAAGACCATTTCCTGGGCTCCAGTTTCTTCTCCACCTGTTTCTCCTGCTCTCCCCACCTCTCCTAGGCCTTATCTGGTGGGACACTGGTTTGGACCCTGCCAGCCTCCTCAGTGGCAAGAGTTCTCCCATCCAAGTTTCCTTCATTGTTGGCCTCTCCAAACAACCTGGAGATGCTAGTGTCACCTCTAGTGCTGGACAAGTGGTCTGATATCATGCAAATGTTCCATGTTCTGTGGTTGCTGCGTGTACTGATGGGAAAGATGATGGACCTAGTGGTTCTCTTTTTGAGCCAGCATCTGGGCTCTGTTGCCCAGACTGGTCTTGAATACTGTGCTTGAGCAATCCTCCTGCCTCAGTCTCCTGAATGGCTGGTATCAAAGGTGCCAGTCACTAGGCCAAGCTTGTAAATTCCTGAGAATCTGGAACAGCAGCTTCTTCTTGGTATAGAAGGAAGATGATCCATCCGGCCTAACACCTACAGAGGCATTCAGTTCTCATGGAACCTCCACGTGGGACACGTGATGCTAATTAGTGCATATTTTCAAGCAAATAGCTCCATACTCTAGTGAGCTACACAGCCTCCTAAGTGCAAAGTTAACCTTCCGACAGTAGGAGCAGCATTTTAATTGAAAGGGGTAAGGCAGGCATCTGGAGGATGTAGTTTTGATGGGGAACATTCTCTTTAAGAGTCACTGAAATGACTCTAGCTACTGTAGCAGATTCTTATTTAAATGATATTTCACTTTTCCCTTTTTCCCAATAAACAGAAAATCACCCATGTTTGCAGTGTTTTTCAATGACTGGATTTTTTTCCCTCTTCTTAAAGAAATTGTAATTGATTTATTTTGCAATGCAACATTGCCTAACATTCACAGGCTCATTTGAATAAATTATTCATCAGCATTTTTTTCTGGCTTGAACGATATAGTACCCTATATTGATGCCTGAAGTCCATCAACAAGTTTCTTGCCACAGAGAGAGGGAACACGGTGGGGCCACAGTGAGCTCTGTGGATAGAAAGCCACTCCAAGTACACTTAAGCAACACTAAAAAAGATCATGCTGCTCGTAAGGGCATTCAGTGGCTCTTGTCTCTTCCGAGAGAGGGAAGGGCAGACAGGGGTGGCCCTGCTAGTGTGCATGTTGTGAGTTATTACTTTGCATCTTGTTGGAACCTGGCATGCGCTGAAGCCAGGCCCAGCACACACAGGTATAAAGCACTGTCATGACAGATTTGGGTGGATGCAATCATTTCTCTGCACTCTTTTCTCATTCTGGATACAAACTCAAAGCTGATCACAGAAGTCAGAGGTCTGCAAAAAGTGCAGGGATCTTACAAATATTAGCCCAAGAGTGAAGGTTGCCATCAGCAGAACCCGCCCTGATCAACACAGGAGGCAGAGAGGGAGCGTGGGACCAGGCTGGCCAGCAGCCAAACATGAGACTGAATAAACCACCATGGGAGGAGTGAGCCACTTGCAGGACCTGACTTAGATCTCTGGGAATCCTTCTCTGTTCTTTCCAGGTGGGCAGATTCTATCTAAGAGGAGCCACAGCCCGATGAGGGCCGCCAAAGGAAGGGCTCTGCGTGCTGTAGGGACAGAGAGAAGCTGCGGCCAACTGTGGGATTGGTCTTCGCCCCAGCTGACATTTCAAGGTGGCTGTGACTCCTGGTTTATTCTTTCTTTCCTTCTAACCAAAGAAAGAGTTGAGTCGTTCCGGGCCCCTGGGAAACTCCTGTTCCAGAATAGCTGTCAATCTCAAGAACAATTCCAAGATCAGTATGTTCCCCACGGGGCTCTTTTTATTATTATTTTTAAATATTAATAGAACTAATTAAATATAGAGGTGTGTTCCAGCCCTAATCTGCAGCTTCTCATCTCTCCTCCCCCCCTCCCTCCCTCTCCCCGCTGTGCCTGAGTGTGTATTGTGAAAGTGTCGAGCGAGGAGGGAAGGAGGAAACCAGGCCAGATAACGTGGAATTGGTATGCTGGGCAAAGGCTGCAGACACAAGGGACTTCTTTTAATCCAGTCCATTAATCAATTTCTCCTTAGAAATTGAATTAACTGTCTTTCATCAACAACACATCCCAGGACTTGAATACAGTGTGCGCACCCAGGAATGTAAATGCATGGAGTGTTGCCCTCCTTGCGTGCAGGTGAAGCCCCCTGTCCCTGTCCCTTTGGCCCAGCGCATGGAGGAGGAGGGTTCACGTAGAACCAGTCTCAGCCAGGGTTTGCCTTGAATTTGGGTTTGACGGGAGACAGAAGCAAGCTGCCATTTTGGATTTTTTGCTCACTGCCCCTTACAAAAGCTTCCTGTTCCATCTTGCCTTTAACCCAGATGTATGGGCTATGGAGTGTCATGCTCACTGCAAGATATTTTCCTCAGATTCGAGCTGGACAAAACACAACATCCCCGGCCCTGTTGTGCCTCTGTGTCCTTTATCCACATCAAGCCCAAACTCTTTCATGGGGTCAGTGAGCTCTGGATGGCATGGGGAATCTATCCATGAGGGGATAAGGATGTATCTATCTCTCAGAGAAAAATGTGGATGTTTTATTTTATTTTAAATTGATTATTTTCAGTTGGTAAATATGTACATACTTATGGAAATGCATTTTGCAATATGCATATATGTGGAATTTCTAAACCAAACTAATTCGTGCTCTCATTTTTCCACCCACAAGTACTTTTTTTTTGGTGATGAGAACATTAAAATCTACTCTCTTAGCAACTTTTTTTCAACTATACAATCCATTATTATTAACTGTAGTCCCCACTAGGGTCTGGACCTTAAATGTTTCCCTAAAGCTCTTATGTTGAAGGCTTGTGCCTCAGCTCACCCTGTGGGGAGATGTGGAACTTCCGGAAGTGGTACCTAGTTGGAGGAAGTGGGGCCTAGCAGGGAGAGGGGCATCCCCTCCCCCTTTTTTTCTTCCCAGCTGTGGGTGCAATATTCTACCTCGTCACAAGCCCAGAGTGACTGGGCCATCATGTTTTGTTACTTCTGAAAATGTGAGCCAACATTCATATTTCTTCCTCTAAGTTCTTTTCTCAAGTATTTTGTTACAGCAATGGAAATCTGACTGGCATAGTTACCATGTTATCTAAATGACAGTGTGATCAACATATCCTAAAACATTCAGTCCTCCATTCCCCTGTCAGCACCAGTCTTCTCTCTGCCTCTGAGTTTGTTTTTTGGATTAATTCATATGGTATTTGTTCATCTGTGGCCTAACTTAATTCATGGACATTTCTCTATATGTATGGAAATGTGCTTCCAAGGGAGAGTCAACCCCAGGAGGGTCCCTCAGAGTTTTGTGTGAAGCAGATTCACCGTGCACTGCTTCTTTAAGCCCAGTGAGCCAGAACACCCAGGGATACAGTAAGCCACAGAAAGTGGGTTTTTACACAGATCTAGGTAGCAGAGGATAGCAGACTCCCACAGTGAACTGTGAGCTCCTCTCCCCAGGCTCTGTATAGCTGTCTGACAAGACTGGATTTCACCTATGTGCTCTATTCAGATAGCACCTGAGGGACAAGTGAACTGCCCTGAGTTTTATGCCCTGGGGAAACAAAAATTGCTGAGCTATGTGCTGAAGGAACAGAGCCTGGGCTGTTCTGCCTGTCCCTTCTCATCTCAGGATGGCACAGTCCTATGGTAATCTATATGTATTTTCCAGCATTGCCCGGAGAAGAGATTGATCTGTGGCCATCTGGAGAGCAGTCCTGCAATTTTGGTATTTCACTCATTTAATCAGTGACTAATAGATATCTATTGGCCATCTGTGGTGTTCCAGGATCTTTGCTGGATCTCAAGGGCAGAAAGACTAAAAAGGTACAATGCAGTGGCTGCTGTGGAGAAGCTGATGATCTATGGGGAGGGGTTGGTAGGACACAACTCACAGTAGGCTTAATGAATACATATCAATAGAAATTTGCTGTCTATGGAGAGCAAACAGAGAGACAGAGAGACAGAGAGAGAGAGAGAGAGAGACAGAGACAGAGACAGAGACAGAGAAACAGAGAGAGACAGTCAGAAAGTCAGAGAGACAGAGAGACAGACAGAGACAGAGAGACAGAGACAAAGAGAGACAGAGAGACAGAGAAAGACAGAGAAACACAGACACACAGACACACACACACACAGTGACAGAGACAGAGACAGAGAGGAGCCAGGGACAAGAATATGTCCTTCCAGGTGACATACTCAGTAGCCCATCCCTTCCAACCAGCAGCTGCGTTTTAATAGTACATTCAGCTATGAATTTAAATGAACTAATCCACTGATGACTGTAGCACACAGCTGTAATCCAATCACTTTTCAAAAGTGCTACCTCTCTTGGAAACAACCCAAATGCTCATCAACTAGAGACTGGATAAAGAAGATGTGGGGTTTTTAAAAATAAAATGGAGTATTACTCTGTCTTAAAGAATGATAAGTTTGAGTCATTTATATTCAAATGGATGTACCTTCAGGACATACTCATAAGTGAAATAAATAGATCACAGATGTGTAAATATATCTGTCGTCTGGTATGAGAAATTAAAGATGTTAATAAGTTCTAGAATGTATGATAGATAACTGTGAAATAGAAAATATACAACAGAAAATGTGGTGGAGGAGTGAGTAATGAGGAGTAAAGAAAATATGTGATGGTAATTAAAAAAGGGAAACAAAGCTTATGTATTTAGGGGGTGGAGAGTTGTGGGGTGGGTAGGGGAATGGGAAAAAATGAGAATTAAATTGTGTCATATACTGGTACAAATTCCCAATATCGTGTGTGATCATAATGTTATACACAATGTACCAATAAAGATAATTTTTTTTAAAGTGCTACCTCTGAACACATGGGATTCAGGGGAAAGTTGAGATCCAAGTTGCATTTTTCTCCAGGAGCAGGGCATTGGCAGGATATACGAAAAGAAAGAATTTTGCTCTCTCCTTTCATTCTGTTTCTCATTTGACAACCAGATGCAAAGACAATGGTGCCATTCTCTGCTTACAAAGCTGGAACACCCTCCCTCACTCCCCTAGACCTGTTCTGTGGTTGCTTCTCCTCTGCTGTGATTTGAATGTGTCCCCCAAAAGTTCATGTGTTGGAAACTTAATCCCCAAATTCCAGTGTTGAGGGTGTTTGGAGGTGGGACCTTGGGAAAGTGACTGGGTTAGATGAGGTCATGCAGGGGGTCATGACGCTGCGATGGCATCCGTGGGTTTAAAAGAAGAAAGGCTGGAGCTGTCACTCCTGCTCTCTGGCCATGTGACCTTTCATTGTGTCCTGATGCAACATAGTCCTGCCCAATGCCAGAGCTGTGCTCTCGGCCTTCCAGGCCTCCAGAACTGTGAGGGATAAGTTTTTCTTTGTAAATTACTCAGCCTCAACTATTCTGCTGTTCAACACAAAATGCACTAAAATGTCTTCTCTAGACTTGAAGTTCCAGGAAAGGGGAAACTGAACCAGAACTTGTCACTTCAGAAGAGCTGGGGCCTGGTGTACAGGATGCTTCATCCATGTCCCATTGGCATTTGCTGACTGGATGAGCCAGGGTTCATACTGAGCCTGGCCTGGGGAAACAAGGAGGATGGTGGGAGAGTGGTTTGCTCTTTGTAGCCAGGAGACTGGGTGAGATTGTGTGTCACACTAAGGAGTTTGGATGTGATCCTGTAGGCAGAAGGAGCCATGGCAGACTAATAACCAAGGAAGTGGCTTAACTTGATTTGTGCTTTAGAAATACAACTCAAGGGCTCTTTATTCCTGAGTTAACTACTGGGAGTTGGCTCTTATTTGATTTCCTAGGTTCTTACTTTCCTAGTGAAGCTAAGTAAAGGAAAACAAGCTTTGGGTTTCACTGGTGGGAGGTGCACAGTCCCCCACCCCTACTGTACTCAGCTCCTCTAAAGGGTCCTGTTACCTAGAGTTTTGTTTTGCCATCCCCTGGAGCTATGCCCTACTTCCTTGTCTCATGGGGCATTCCACTCTGGGTCTGTGGCTGAGCTTGCACTGGCCCCTCTGCCCAGGGTTCCCTCCTCATCACATTGCTATTCCCTGTACATCTTTGTGTTTCTGGGCCCAGAGCAACACCCTCTACCTTGGTGAATCCTCTCTGGCCCCTGCAGGCTGACTTGTTCTATGGAATTCAGAAATCATTCATGTTCTCAGCCCTTCAAAGAATCATGGAACCAGAGAACTAGGCTGTAGAAGTCCTTGGGGCTGATGTCTTTTATTGGGGAAAGCAACTGGAAGTAGTGTATTATTAGAGTTATGCAGTTGAAAAGCTGAAAAACCAAGACTAGATTTCAGAGTGTGTGACAGTCACTTTTCCATTACTGTAACAAAATACCTGAGATAAGCAATGTATGCAGAGGGAACATTTACTCTAGTTCATAGCTTTGGTGTTTCCATACATGATCAGTTGGCCTCATTGCTTCTGGGCCTGGAGCAAGGCAGCTCATCATAATGGGAATACAGAGCAGAGGAAACTTCTCACCTCCTGTTGACTAGGAGGCAGAGAGACAGAAGAGGCTGGAGTCACACATTCCCCTTCAAGGGCACACCTATAGTGACTTAAAACTTTCCACAGGCCTCACCTCTCAAGGGTCCCTAAATTCCCAAAGGGCCAAGTGAGGACAGAGCATTTTATTCCTGGGCCTCTGGAAGGCACTAAGCCAAACAATAGTGGATGTTTTGACCCAAGTCCATCACTTTTGCTGTGACAGTGAACTGCTTAAACAGATCCCAAGCACAGGATCTCTTGCATTGTTATATAACTTTTTAGCACAGTACTGATTTTTCTAAGAAAATCAGGAGCTCCTGGAGGACCTGAACTGCAGAGCATGTCATTTGTCTATGTATAAGTGTCCATCATATAGCAGTTGTTCAATGAAGGCACAGTAATTAAGACTTCTCAGATGAGAATTATGTCTTTGCTGTATTTATTAGGGCACTGGTGACTTGCAGACAAGACCACCGATTTTGAAGGTCCAGGTGGACCCTGAGCGGTAGCTGATTGCTGAGGATGGGCCTTTCTGTTTCCCAGAAGGGAGGTCTGGAGGATCCTTGCCATATGCCTCAGGGTCCCTAGAAGGAAAGGGCTGTGGTGACTAAACACTACTCATCAGTGCCTCTCCTGCTGCCCCTGTCTTGGAGACTACCTCATCTGGATTCTTCTGCTGTTTGGCTGGAGTCACCCAGAGGTGACTCAGCCAGCTCTGTTCTTTTTCTGCTGGCCTGGCTGGATTCCCACACACAGCTCCCATGAGGTGGCTGGTTCTTGGGGCTCTCACTTTTACCTGGTTCAGGTGACAGATCTTTCCCCTGTGCCCCCTGGCCCCATGATTTCATCACTGATTTCAATGCCTTCAATCCCTTGTTGGTTTCCCAGTCACAGGGCCTTTACTAAATTGTCCCTTAAATATGCTGTATTCTGCTGGCACAGATCCAATGAAAGGTTCCAAAGGAAGACACAGGCACAAACTGGTTAGGAGAAAGATTACCCACGACCAATATTCTGGTGGCCACGAGAAGTGCTGAGAAACAGCTGCTCGCACAGTGCCTTTGAACACGGGGACAGACGAGGTGACAAGAATGAGCAGAAGAGAACCGTGACCTCTGCTTTCCTACCTTACCATTCTCAACTGGCCCCATGGGGGAGGGGTCACCTGCATTGGTTTTAAAATCTTTGTTTCATGAAAGATGCTTTCATTGAAAAAATAAGTAAGCTGTTGTCATTTCCTACCGAGGAGTACATAGGCTGGTGAGGGAGACATGTGAGTGAATTTTTGGGAGGGGGATAGTCAAAGGGGACAAGGTGCATGTCTGACACGGCTGGGTGTTGAAGCCATCACCCATGTGACTCGGGAAATGGACCCTGATGCGGAAAGAACTGTGGCTTTGGAGGATGAAGATGAACTTGGACCTTTGGGTCTTTGATTACTCTCCGAGCCTTTTTGGTGAACCGGTGGAAATAACACTTCGCCTCATTGGGAGATGAGGGCGGTGTGTGAGCAGAGGACCCGAGGAGCCAGTGAGAGAATATCTGAAGCATAGGAGAGCGAGGCTTCAGGCAGGGAGCGCGGCGCTGCAGGGATCTGCTCCGAGACCACCTAGGGTGACGTGAGGGACGCTTCTCCCACATGTCTGCACAGGAGTGTAGTAGGGGACAGTAGGTGGCTTGCACAGGCATAGCTTTGGTAAACTGTTGTTCCTCTGGCATCCAGGCTCATACCTTTGATGTAAATTCATAACCTACTAGTTTATTTATTTCATTTGGTTAGGAACCAACACAATGCAGGCTGGAAGATAGCAACTTCACTAGGAATATGTAGTTCTTTTTCCTTCCACTTTTCTTTTTTCTTAAAAAAAAACACCCTGGGCAACTGACCTACTTTTTTATTCCCTTTGAACTCAACTGAGGCAGATCCTCTTCAAAGCAGGGTTGTAACACTCAGATTCTTTGCTTTATGTGGGTCAGGGTGACTCTCCCAGTTACTAATAAAAAAAGAAGAGCTGTGCACGCCATCTTTTAAAGCTGTCTTAGTGCCCAGAGCTCTTTTGGTATTTTCTCTTTTCGCTTCCCTTGCGCTAAATGCTTAAGTCATAGCATCTCGCAGGGCAAGTGTGTCAGAGGAAATATTTGCAGTTTGATTTTCTTCTAAATGATTTTTTAGGAAGTTACTGGGGGAAGAAAGCTTTGACCATGTGTTTATGTGAGTGAAGTCTCATATAGCTTGTTAGGTGGGTTATGTATCTTGTACACATCATGGGATCCAGGAGAGCAGCTTGTGGCCAGTGTGGTCTTGTTGGCAGTTCTTGAAAAGGTCACCTTTAGTCCTTTGGTGAGTTGAGAGTTAAGAGGGAATATTAGATAGAACTCTACCAACACCCCCACATCCCTAAATAGCACCAATATCCCCTTACTGCATGCGTAGGGAGCAGCCGGGTAGGTGCATGGGCTGATCAGCCCTTTCAGTGTGACTCCCCTCCTTCATGGTGGCTCCCAAGCCTCTCCTGGACCGCTGTGTCTCTGGCCTGAAATTCCAGCACTGCAAAGCCATGCTCTGAGTGGGATGCTACTAAATTCAGGAATCTGCACACAGAAGACATTTTGAGAAATTTTGCTGTTTAAGTGGAATGTAGTTTATCAGGCCACTTTCTAAAGAGGCAGCTGGCAGAGACACAGCATTCCGCAACAGCGGGGGGGGGGGGGGGGATGAGAAACGCCGCCGGAGCCCTCACGGGCTGCCCGGCCTAGGTGATGTTCTGGGCAGGACTGGAAGGAGAGCCTCTCAGGCCAACATTCCAGCTGTGCGCAGGCCTGGAGGGCTGCCTTCGCTTCCTCCTCTGGTGAGAAGTCTGCTCCAGGGTTCTGCCCTTTCCCGGCCCCAACTTTCCACTCCCATTTCCAGGACTGCTCACTTGCTCAGATCCTCAGCGCACTCCGGGATGCAGTTTGTCCCCAGCTCCCTCCCCTGGCTCAGAGAGGCTTCAGTTTGCTTGCAGCTGGGCCCAGGTGCTTTCCCTCTGCCTCCTAATGCAAGGTGCTTAGAGACGGCCATTACGCATTTTAACAAATTACAGGAGCACCAAGGCAAGGACTTTTATTGCGAGAGGAGCACTGTAATTTCAACCTTTTAGAGCCAGTGATCTATGGAATCAAATCCGATAGGGAGGATGTAGAGTGGAGTTTTAGCCTCAGCTGTGTTACCTGGGAAAAGCAAAGTTCCGCAAAGAATTGGCTGGCCTGGAAGTCAGGAGACCACCCCGGGGGTGGGGCCTACGCCGCGTTCCTTCCCTATCATCAAGGGGGTTTCCTGGGGCTGAGCCTGAGGGGAGCAGAAGTCTTCCTTCCCTCTTGTCCGCACAGAGGGCATCGGGATTGCTCTCTGCGTGCTGAGTGGGCAGAGTGGGCAGAGATCTCAGCCTCCATCTCGCCATTGCTCCTGGTGCCCAGTGCTTTGTGTAATTGTTACCGTGAGCTCTTAGACCAGCTCTTTTAGGTGGCAGCACTTGCCTAGTTCACACGTGAAGAACTGAGGCTTACAGAGGTTCTGTTGCCCAAGAGCAGCAGCTCGGAAGTGGGTGGAGGCCAGGGTCTCCCGCTCTTGGGGGAACCTGAGTCCAGGGACAACGCTGGCCTCCACTCTGCTCCCCTCCCTGCAGCCAGCAGCTCCACACTCACATTCTCCACAATGCTGCATTTTTCTGACTCACAAACTCGGTCTTTGTCAGTTTCTAGTTCTGCAAAAGGAACCATGGCGTTTTCAGCCACCCAGACTAAAGGTCCTGGGAGATGGTCGAGACACTGTTTAGTGACAAGGAAGGATGGGCGGCTCTTCTGAGAATGTGAATGTTGATACGTTGTAGGTGGTGGAGGAGAACCCGGGTTGGCAGGAAATTTATTATACACCCAGTTGCCAGAGGGAGGTCACATATGCCCTGGAAGCTCTCCATGGAGGCCCCAGGCTTTGGCCAGGTGATATTGGCAGGAGTGCGGGTGGGCAGGATTCTGAGCAGACCCTCTGTGGGGGTTTCCATGAGAAAACCAAGTGCGGACAAATGTGTCCTCATAGAATGGTTGTGAGGAAGACGGTGGGCCTTAGTTGTTGGGATAATTCAGGGATTGGGGTGCGAGTTTGGTAAGGAGCCTGGTGGAGCTTCAGACTCAGGATGGGTTGGTTTGTGTCCAAGAGATGCATTGCAAGACTAAGGCCGTGACTTGGAGGGGAAGTTCAAGCCTGCCTGGGTTAAGTGCATCACACATACATCTCTTACCACGCTATGAGATCCCGTAAGGAAGGAGATTGAGCTCACTCTCTCCTATGTGTAGAGACTCACCTGTAGCTGGCGGGGTGACTCCTGCTCCCCCTTGGTCGTGACTCCTTTGCTCGTCCAACAGTTGACCATACTAGGAACTCATCATTGTCCCACCCAGGGTCAGTGAGAACACAGTAGGACTCTGGGTCCCAGTGAGTGGCACCTGGGTGGGGAAGGCTGGTGGACTGGCTCCCACAGGTGTCACAAGGGCCCTCAGGCTATTGGATTGTGCTGCATGGATCACCTGGCCGGGGATCCCTTGAGGACACTTCCCCACACACTCGCAGCCAATTTAGAAGATAACGTCACAGCAAGGTTTCAGCTGGGTTATACTTTCCAACCAATCAGAGCTAAGCATCTTAGATCAGCCAGTCAGACATAACCACACTGTACCCAGACCCTCTCTCTTATATAAGTATATGTAACCCTCAGTCAAAGTGGAAGTGTTCTCCAAAACCCCCCTGGAGTCTGCATGGTGACTCTATACCTCACCCTTCCTGTTGGGGCCTCTGAACCCTGATCCTTGGTGATTGCTGTAGACAACAAGGGTGCCTGTCACTGAAAATCATCTCACTACAGGCGAGGTTAGCCTCTCTCCATCTAGCACATTTTTAAGATGGTAAAACATCAAAAGCAGAAAATTATGAATACAGTGTCTTCCCCCAACCTGGACTGGAAGGTATTTGATCAGTGACAATCCATTCTGCCCTCACACTGTTTTTTTTTTTTTTTTTGAGACAGGGTCTCAGTTTTGTAGTTCAGGCTGGCCCTGAGCTCACTATGTAGCCCAGGCAAGCCGCCGTGAACTCAGCAATCCTCCTGTCTCTGCCTCCTGAGTGCTGGGATTACAGGTGTGAGCCACCATGCCTGGTACTGTGGTATGTGGTATTGATAGCTGGTGGGCGTGAGTCTCCACGCCCAGCATTGTATGTGGTTTCCGGGGATTCAACTCAGGACCTTGTGCTTGCGAGGCAGGCGCTGGTACCACTAAGCTAACTCTCCGGCCCTGTCCTCACACTATTTGATGCAGTCAGTCCTTTTGAGAGGTTTTCTCTAACCCCCTTCCCCAGGGTTGGTCATATGTATCTGGAAGAGATCTGGACATTCAGAGAAGGGACAAGTTGCCTTATTTGTACTTCAAACTTTTTTTTTTTTTTTTGAGACAAGGTCTTGCTTTGTAGTTCAGGCTGGCCCTGAGCTCACTATGTAGCCAGTCAAGCCTCGAACTCAGCAATCCTCCTGTCTCCGCCTCCCGAGTGCTGGGATTACAGGTGTGAGCCACCATGCCTGGTACTGTGGTATGTGGTATTGATGGCTGGTGGGCTTGAGTCTCCATGCCCAGCATTATATGTGGTTTCCGGGGATTGAACTCAGGACCTTGTGCTTGTGAGGCAGGCTCCAGAACCACTGAGCTAATCCTCTGGCCCTCTTCTCACACTATTTGATGCAGTCAGTTCTTTTGAGAAGTTTTCTCTAACCCCCTTCCCCAGGGTTGGTCATATGTATCTGGAAGAGATCTGGCCATTCAGAGAAGGGACAAGTTGCCTTATTTGTACTTTAAACTTTTTTTTTTTTTTTTGAGACAAGGTCTTGCTTTGTAGTTCAGGCTGGCCCTGAGCTCACTATGTAGCCCAGTCAAGCCTCGAACTCAGCAATCCTCCTGCCTCTGCCTCCTGAGTGCTGGGATTACAAGCTTGAGCCTCTACACCTGGCACTGTGGTGGGTGGTGCTGGTGTAAACAGTACAGTGGGTGCACTTAGGAGCCGGGCTCAGTGCTCGAGCAGGGTGATTCATTTATGTGTTTACCGTTTTACACTTGGTACTGTTATTTGAGCAAGTGCTCCTGCTCTTCAAAGTTTACTGTGCAATAGCATTTTCTTGCCTCTCTCAACCCTCCCCTTACTTAGCATGATACTGAGGAGTGAGTGAGCCCAGACTGTTCTCACTGAGCTACATCTTTAGCTCATTTTTAATTTTTAGAGACAGAGACTTATTAAATCTCAGAGTTGCTCAGGCTGGATTTGAGTGTGTGATCCTTTTGCCCCAGTTTCCCAGAGTGCTGGAGTCACAGGCGTGCAGCACCATGCCTCACTGCTGTTACTCTCTCTTCACCCTGCCCTAGATCCGTGCAGGGGTAAGTGCAGGAAGCAGGTATGTAGGAGACAGAGATCAGGAGACCATGTGCTAGGAACTCCCGAGTTATGGCTTCAAAGTCAGGAGATGTAATTTGAAGATGTGGTTTTGTATTTATGCTATAAAATTCTAAATGGTAAATCTGATGTGACCAGAAAATAAGCCTACAGTACATTTCGCTGTGCCCTCTGGGTAGACCTGCATGGATGGCATCTCTGCAGAAGCCTGTAACAGTCTTGCCAGTTGTCCGCAGGGGGTATGTGGACAATGCAGCACCACATGTAATGATGTAAATGGCATTAGATGCAGGAATTTAGGAAACTACAGAAGCAAGAAAACCTTTTTTTCCTGTTTGTTTCAGTGCAGATTGGTTTCAAAAAAGCCATAGCATTACAAGTAAATAATAACACTGCTATCTTTTTCTTAAGGTGGGAGATATAAAATTAGCCAGAAATGGCACACTTGGTAATAAAAAGCATGATATGATATTTCTAGGTTTACTGAGGAATCTGGAGTTACACTAACTGGACAGTAAGAAAACCCCTTTATCCCAAACCAGAACTTGATAAGCTTCAATTTAGCCTGTGCCCCTCTAGGCCACCCTCTCTGTTCCCATGTCCCCTGTGGTAAATCAGAAGTGTTGAGTGTTTGCTGATGGAGGCAGGGAAAACGGCCCACTCAGCTCTGCTCCTAGCTCTCTCCCACTCTATCAGCCTCTCTTTGACTTGTCTGACTCCAATTGTTTTTAAGTTTTTAAACTTTGAAATGGTTATAGGTTCACAGAAAGTTTCAAGAACAGTGCAGAGAAGTTTCCACTCATATCAGCAAGTCTTCTCTAGAAATACAGAACATGTAGGGTACATAACTTCCTACACATAATTACTTATTAAGGAACTGATTCACGTGGTCACAGGGGCTTCACTGTGAGTTGGAAGGTCATGGCCCAGAACAGCCAAGGGACAGATGTGATCTGCAGGTTGCCTGTCAGAGATTCCTCTCTTTGCTTGGCAGGCTGCCCTTTCATTGTATTTAAACGTTTATCTGGCTGCACAGATCTCTTGTCCAAGTTGGCTCCAGACCTGCTCTTGTCCTGATCCCTGGCTCTTGCAACTTCTTGACATGTGTCCCTGGGCTCCCTCCAGGATGGATCTTACTCATGGACTTTTGTACCTCTCTGGTGACCTGGGCTCCCCACACTCTTCCTTCCTCTTCTTACCTTTGAGCTTCCTATTATCTTATGTGAAGTCTTTCTGTTATTTTCTGAGCCACCAAGAAAAATATTTTTCACTTTTGCCACTGGCCACTCCCTTGAGTAGTAGAACGTGGGTCAAACATTCCCTCTGCCTTATCATGAATTATCTCCATGCACATCAAATATGATTCTGTGTCACAAGATCACAATCATTGTGGGACATTTTGAGAATCCATTTCCAATTTTTGGTCAAGAACATTAAAGGACAAATAGGAATGACAAATTGGATATTCGAACGGTGTATAAGTAATTTTGATTTTAAGAAATATTATTAAACTTTGTGCCCCCAAATGTTTGGAATCATACCTTGGTTGAACAGATTTTTTGTTTGCTTTTTCATCTACAACATCAACATTTACCAATCTTCAGCTTTTATGGTTAACATCCAGTTTTTAATTAGCATTATTGGATATTTTAAAGCTTGAAAAATCCTTTGCACTTCTCGTTATTTAAGATCTAAGACAAAATAAAAGCTTTCACCTCCTTGAACAACATGAAGCTCTTATTGCTTTTGCCCTTTGTCCTCTTCTGCTTTTTGTTTCTTTAATCTGTCTTATTTCATCAATTTTTTAACCATACTCATGCAAATAATTTAGACCTATTTATTCTTAGTCTCAACATTCACCAGAGATCTGGGCTTTCCTCCTAACCCTGCAACTCCCCTCTTATTGATTCCAGTGGTCTGGAGAATTTTTTAAGTAACCTTTTTTTTTCTCTGAAAGAAAACACATACTTCCTAAACTGAGAACATATGAAAAATGATTTTCTATTCTCTTTATGTATGAAATAATTGGGTCACATTATTTTTCCAGAATACCAGAATTTGTTGCTTTTGTGTTTGGAAGTTGTTATCAAGTCCATCTTGTGGAACACTGATTGATTTTCTGTAGTATTCATCAAAAGTGGAACATAGCTTAGTGATTTCTTCATATAGTTTCTACTTATCTTGTCTAAAATGGGCAAAGTCATTTCATATTTTTTATTGAGTTTTTTTTTGAGACAGTCTTGCTAGGTAGTTCAGGCTGGGCTTAAAACCACTATGCAGCCCAGAATGGCTTTGGCCTCCCTGTGATTCTCTTGTCTCAGCCTCCTATGTGGTGAGATTATAGACATGCACTACCATGCATGGCTTCACGTTTTTTTGTGCAGATGAAATATATATTTTTACAATTTTCTTCCATTCCTGATGCTTCCTAAACTACTATATCGGTGAAAACAAGGGACAGTGGGGAAGGTATGGAAAAGTGACAGAGGATATTATTCCACAGTGAACCTTTTTGTGGTGTACTATAGTAAAAACAAACATGGTTGTTCGGTTACTTAGTAACATAGCTCTTTTTTTTTACCAATGTCAACTAGTACTGAGTGTGCATAGTTGTATATGCTGTGCTATTACGCATGCCATGTCAATAGATTTGTTTGCCTTCGTGTCACCAGCAACATGCAAGTTATGTGTTATGATGTTAATGGTGTCTGAAAAGCCACAGGGCACCTTGCTAATTCAGCTCCATTGGGCATGGAGCCAAGGCATAAGATGGTTTCTCTTCAGAGAATCAAGGACATCATTCTCCAGCATTGTAGGATATTTTTGAAGGCCTCACCTGTACTCAATGCCTCACTTTACAAACATGTTGGAACGTAAGTGTTCCAGGCTCTGGTCTAAGCACGAGGGGCAGTTTAATGAATGAAACAGACATAAGTTTTCTTTTACTGACCTTATGTTCCAGAAAGATTGATATTGAATAAATCAAAGTTATAAAATACAGTCACACCTCAGCCTTTGCAGGATATCAGCTCCAGGATCTCTCTGGATACCGTGCTGATGTTCTTAATGTGGTTCAGTATTTGTGGATGGCCTACACAAAGCCTCCACTTACTTTAAATCATCTCTAGATGACTTGTTATGACCAATGGCATGTAAATGCTATGTAAATAGTTGTCATCCTGCATTGCTTAGGAAATAATGACAAGAAAAAAGTCTGTTCACGTTCACTACAGATGCAAATATTTTCCCAAATGCTTTGGATGTTTACTTAGCTGATTCCCAGTGTGTGGAACTCTCAGGTTCAGAAGGTCAACTGTTGTAGTATGTTAGACAGTGACTCATACAAAGGAGAAAACTAAGCAGGAAACACAGTTGGAAGCAGAAGATGTTGACATTTTAATAGAGTTACCAAAGAAGCAGGAAGGCCTCTTATGAAGATATGAAAGAAGTGAGGGAAGGAATCACTGATATCTGAAGGGAGATGAGAGACAGGCAACGATAGGTAGTGCAAAGTCCCTGAGGCAGAAATCTGCCTGACATGCTCTAAAAACAGCAAGAATACAAGAGGACTAGGGCTCTCTTGTGCAGGGAGCAAAGGAGAGAGTGACAGAGACTGAGGTTAGTGACCCAGCAGAGGGAAATCGTGTAGGCTCTTGAACTCTGTGTGAGGACATAAAGTTTTAGTGTGAGGGTGACAGGAGCTGGAGCAGAGATCTGACATCCTGTTTTGATAGTTCACCCTGGTGGTGTGTTACGAATAGACTAATGAGAAGGACAGAAACTGAGAAGACAAGAAACAACTGTAACAGTCTAGGAGATATTCTGGCAGCTTGGACAGAAGGGTCAGCAGGAGAGGCTGTCAAATTTCAGGTATAATTTCCTGACAGACTGGAAGTGATGTGTGAAGCAAAGAATGAATGAAGACTGACTCTAAGGTTTCAGACTCAGGCAGCAGATGGGATGGAGCTGCCATTGAGATGAGGGAGAGTCAGTGTGCTCACTGGGATCTTAGGCTCTGTTTAGGCTGTGTGGAGATGGCGGTGCCTCTTGAACACTTGGGTGCAGGAATCTGGAGCTACATTTGGGGCCCATGGGACCCTGTTGGACACCCAAGTGGAAGGATGAGTGGCCAATCAGATCTCTCAGTCTGAAGGTGGGAGTCAAAGGTTTGGGTTGAGATGCGCAGTTGGGAGTCATCAACTGAGAGGTATTTGAAATCATAACAGCAAATTAGATCAGCCAGCCAGAGACAGAGAGAAGGGGTTCCCACAGTGCAGGACATGGAGGAGGAGATAGCCAACAAGGGAGACTGAGGAAGAGTGGCAGGAAAACCAGGCAGTTATGGTGCTGCCAAAGCCTGGAAGCAAGGGTTTACCACGGAGAGGGTTAATCGGTACCAAATGCTGTGGGTGGCTGAACAGTGGAGACCTGGGAATTTTCTCTGGGTTTAGCAACATGGAGGCCACTGGTGTCTTAGAGAAGTGCAGTTCTGAGGAGTGATGGGAATAAACACCTAATTGGAAGGGGGGAGAGATTGGAAGGAGGAGGAGGAGGAGTAGGAGGAAAGTGGAGCCCAGATATTTGGCCATTACTTTAAGGGTTTTTACTCTCCAAGGGAACAGAGGAAAAATGTGGTACCCAGAGCAGAAGTGAGGTCAAAAGGGTTTTCTTAATGACAGCAATAGCAGCCTGACTGTGCAGTGTTTATTTCTATTGCTGAGTAGCAAACGACCACACCTTAGTGGTTTAGCACAACATGAATGCATTAATTCACCTTTCTCATGGCCTGGTAGCCAGGTGTGGTGAAGCTGGGTGCCTCTGACTCAGAGTTTCTCACAAGGGTACAACCCAGGTGTTGGCTTGGCAGGCTTGGAAGCCTCTTGGGAACAGGATGTCTTCTTCCCTGCTCACATAGCTGTGGGGTGAGTTCAGCTCCTTGCAGCTGTGGGACTGAGCTCTCTTGCTTCTTTGATAACTGCAAGCCAGGGCTACCCTAAGCTCCGAGATACCATTTGTGGTACTTGGACCCATGATCCTTAACAAGCCCTCTCATTGCATGGCAGCTGACAGTGAGCCTGGAAGGAGAATACACCCCGCCAAGACACAGCCCTCTTTGAAAGGATTTCTCTCTGATTAGGACAGACCCACCAAGGTAATTGAGTCAAGATCCTACCCCTCACCTTTGCCATATGGGTTGAGTGTGTCTTATCCAAAATGACTGGGGATAGAGTGTTTTAGATTTTGGGAGCGTTTTAGATTTTAGAATACTCATATATATCATGAACTATCTTGGGGAAGGACCTGGATTTTGACTTTAACCTGTTGCGTGAAGTCAGCTGTGGACTTTTTCAGGAATGGTGTCACGTTGGATTTGAGAGCATTTCAGATTATGGGTTTGGGCCTAGAAATACTCAACATATGTGACACATGTAACCCATCACCTTGGTCCTATGGTGTTAGCTAGAATCAAGTCATAGAGTCTGCCTGCTTCAAAGGGAGTGAGTTATACAAGAATGGCCTTTTGAGGGGCCTACACATACCCATTGGAAGAGGTCTGTACCAAGGAAAAGTTTTGTAGATGCAGGAGGGAAGTGGGGGAGCATACTGGGGCAAGGCATGTGATAGGTGAGAAAGTGTGGGCTGCAGCGTGTGGAGGGCACTGAGCAGAACTTGGAGTGCAGCAGAAAGGGGCAGACAGACTGGATGCCAGGAGACACAGTGGGGTTGGGGAGCATCTCTTCTTTCTCGCTCAATGATCTCAGTAGATAAGGCTCAAAAATGACAAGAGGCTGAGAATGAGATTGAAGAGAGGACTGAGGCTTATTTTAATATGTAGTGAATTTCTATGTGTCTTATCATGTGGCCCCTCTCTCTACAATTGTTATAGTATCCTTTCACTCCATTCTCATTGGTTTCTTCCTCTTGTTGTTACGAGAGAGCCTATAGACTCAGCGCTGGTGGCACATTTGGCGCAGATGGGCAGCCTACAGCTCCGACTGGCAGTGGAGAGGTGCCAGGCCAGAGCATTGCAGACAGGACTTGGTGAGCCACGCAGGTCTTGACCAAAGGGAAAAGCAAGACACAAACTCAAATGCACACAGAGAAGAGGCTGCTGGCTCTGGATGGAGTGGGGTGTAGTTATTGGCCTAATTGTCATGGCTGGGGGCACTCAGGCATTGAGAACACAATTCAGACTGTGGAGTCACAAGGCTAATAGACATTGCATATTCAATATTTTCATTTATGGATCATAAATGCAGGGCTCGTCTTGACTTATAAACTACACAGAGCACCTGTATCACAGTGTATTTTCCCCACATAATTTCCCAGCTAATTAGTTTTATGGAATATTGCCATTTGGCACATCTCTGCCCTCTTTCCAAGCACTCCTGGGGATATCTGAAATGCCAGAAAAGAAATCTTACCACATAGCTATATTTAAAAGTTAAATGAACATAACAATACTCTATAGGAGGAATATCAAGCTTTGCATAATCTGTGCTGAGAAGCAGAATTCTCAGACAGCCTCAGGCTTAGACATCCATTCATCTCACCACAGCTATTGACATTTCCCTTATTGCATCCTAGGGTGGTACAGGCCACAGGGAGAAGCTTGCTGCTCTAGCCAGGCTGCTTGTCTACCTTGTTTTCTGGAATTCCGTACATCCACTGACTTTCGTCTCTTTTCTCTTCAGATCTATTCTAGGCACACCTTCCCTGCAGCTTCCCCAGATGGGTTGGTCATGAAGGTAGCAGGAAATTTCCTTCTGAATAGCCATCCCTCCCCCTGCAGCAACTGCCTCACCTGTGGGGGTCTTCATGATAGATACATGTCCAATGCAAGGGTGATAGATGCAAGGGGTTTGCTGTCCATGAGTCAGTAGTCCGCTGTGCCTGGATTTGAACCTGCCACATTACTGTACTTATTTTCACATGAGGGATAAAGATTGAACTTGTTATTCCACTGACTGTTGCTTCGTTCTTCTCTTTTCCTGTACCATTCTGTTGTTCTCTTTTCCTAAGACCTTCTCCCTGGGGTTTGGACTTTGAGGGCAGTTCTGAGTATGGTATAAGGGATAGGAGGGGCAACAGAATATCTGAAAGTGAAATAAAGTTAAGAAAAATGGACACGAAAGCTGGTGACCTAGGGCCATTACAGGGGTCAGGATGGTTTGACATAGCCAGCGGCTCATGGAGACATCTTCCTGAACCCAAATTCATGATGTAATGATTGACCAATTTCATAAATATTCACTTACTCTGCCAAGCACTGGGCTGGGATGTGGTTATTGACCAATGGTTAAAACCTGCTTGGTATCTGTCCTTGGAGTGCTTATCCTTGGAGTGTAGAGCTAAGCATGAGAACCAAGCCTGGGGCCTAGGGCCTCACCATGCTAAAGGACAGACATTTGTCACTATGCTGTGGAGGGAGGAAGGGACCAGGAGCAGGAGATAAGAGTCAGCATCCTGACATGGTTAGGCGTTTTGAGCTGGATGAGCAGATTGACAGGGTAGAGAGAGCTGGAGCAAGCTGGGCTGATAGGTAGAGACACAGGGCTCTGCAGGGGCCCCGGCCAGTGGCCTCTATATTGTTTTACTAGGCAGTCGAGTAATAAAAAGACATTGGACATGGATTTTCGATGCACGTATTTTAAATTTATTTCTAAAAATTATGATGACACATTATATAGCTTATTTTATGTATAAGATGCAAAATATCTGCGACAGTAATGACATTGCATATATACCATACACATAAAAGTAATCATATATATAAAAGAAACCAACAGTATTGGTTTAAAGATAAAATACCTGCAATTTTAAAAAAGTTTTGTTTTTATGATTGAATACTCTTCATTATGTTTATTGAATCTTGGTGTGTCATTTTGTGATAAAGTAACTCAAGCATCAACTTTTTTACCTGGAGTTTATTTCAGTAGTTTTATTGTCTGTCCATTGCTTGCAAAATACATCTCACAAAAATATGTAGATTTTAGTACAAGAAATATGCTACTGACTTTACCTGCTAAATCTCAATATTCAGTATTTCAGTCTTATCTACCAAAAATTTGCAAGCTCTTGGCTAATAAATTTGTTTTCCTCATTGTCTGTCAGTTGTTTTTGAAGACCAATCAGGAAGCACTGCATTTTTCTATTTTTAACAAATAGATTAAGAAATCAAACACTTGGTTTCAAAGACTAAGCAGCATATGTTCAAATTTTTTAAAGTGTGTCTCCATGAGGAATTTTAAAAGGTAAACCACTTGTGTAATATTTGGTAACAACCTGACAATTAGAAACTTTTCATGTCCATTTTAAGTTGCTCTCTCTTCTGTGTGTCTATTTCCCTGGTGAACTTCACAGTGAGATGTGATTTTAACAGAGCATCCTACAGTCCTGACACTTGTCCTCCTAGGATTGGACAATATATTCATTTATGCACCTATATGTCAATACATGGGTTGGCCATTTATGTGGCTTCTCTTTTTGTGGTTTCACTTTTTCTTAGTTAACTGAGGTTTGAAAATATTATATAGAAACTACCAGAAATAAATAGAGAGTTTTAAACTTTATGCTATTCTGAGTAGTGTGATGAGATTTCACACCATCCTGCTCCATCCCACCAGGGACATGAATCCTCTCTTTGTCCAAGTATCTGTGCTGAATGTACCACCCTCCTGCCAGACACTTAGTAGCTGGCTCAATAATTGGATGGCTTGTCATGATATCTGCATTTAAGTAGCCCTTATTTTGTTTAATGAGGTCCTTAAAGTGCAAACATGTTGATTTTGGCACTTTTTGTAGCATAATATTATAGTTGTTATATTTTGTTCATTGTTGATAATGTCTCACTGTGTTTGATTTATAAATTAAACCTCATCATAAGTAATTATGTGTGGAGACAAACAGTCTGATAGGGCTTGGTACTATCTGTTCTTCCAGGAATTCAAGAGGCATCTGGGGTATATCCCTGAGGGCCTCCCTGAGGGGTACTATTGTGTATACCCAGGCCTCCAGACCATCTCCATCTCTCTTTGATGCACTTTCTTGGAAACTGAGCATGTAGGGGAGAACAAGCTTTTCTTAGTGGGGTGTGTGTATGTGTTGTGCAGCAAAGAATCTGTATGATTGGATCTGCAAGTTCTGCAGTCTCGTAGCTGTACTGATGACTCAATTCTTCTAACATGGGCTTTCTTGCTTCATTTATTTCCCTGAGTTTCAATATCCTCATAGAAAAACTGATGAAAACATACCAGTAGCAGGAGTCCTTGTACATGGAAAACTCTTGGCCCTGTGCACAGCATGAGTTACCACTCATTACAGGTGTTCACACCCACCTCTCCATTAGCACCACAGGTAAGTGAGTACCTTTTCTCTGTAGTGAGTTCTTCATGGGGCTCTTTCCCATGAGCCTTCTGTGTGTTGGTCCCTCTGGTTGTTGATCTGCAATGGAATATTTTTATACCTTCATAAACAAGAACGTGTCTTCTCATTCAGTGTCATTTGGGGAATAATTCACATTCGCAGTTTCCATCATGGTTGACCGTTCTCTGGCCTTGGTGGAAAGGTTTGCTTTTTTTCTTTTGTCTTTTTTTCTTTCATCCTTTAATTCTTCCCTCATTTTCATTCCATCCCTTACTATGAGCCAGGTGTTGTGTGTGGGGCAAACCATGAAGGAGGTCACAATCTAGGGTATGAACTGACTTATCCAAACTTATTCCAGGTCAGGGGCAGCACAGGAGGTGCTAGGAGATGCAGCTACCAGACAGGATGCTGACAAATCCTGGCCTTGAGTTGTGCTCACAAGAACTCAGAAATAGTCCCCCCCAGGAAAGTGTGGGGTACCTCATAGCTGACTGCGATATCAAAAGGTGATTGGAAACATGGGGTCCTTCTTTGGGAACTAGAGAAGAAACAGAGGAGGGCGGAAGTATAACAGACACATCAAAAATTCTATCTCCCCAGAGACATGGTGCCCATTTAATTCTTCTCCTGCAGTTGAAACTGAAGCATTGTGGGCCAGCTGCTGTCCAGCCCTCAAGGCTCTGCTCACTCCGACATCGTCACCAGTGGAGATTCACCTGCAGTCCTCTGCAGTCTCCTGTGCTTGCCTTGTTCTCTTTGTTCAGGCTGCTCAGCATCACCTTCCTCACTGAGGCAGTTCACACCTACACTGCCCACCTGTCTGTCCTACCTGGCCAGGTGCTTCTGCTCTGGTCTCCCTCAGCAGCAGAAACTGGTCGTTATCACTGCACTTTCAGCTTTTGTTGAAATGCTGATTTTCTGTCTGCCTGCTCGTAGACACTCAGCTTCTTGAGGAAAAGAATATTTCTTTGGAAGACCCTAAATGAGTGTTAGAATGATGCCAGTGTGGAGAAGCACAGGACTGAGCCAGGCAGAGGGGCTCCCGAGGGCTGGCAGTGGTGTCTCTGCAGGCCGTGCTCAGCACAGACCAGCCAAGCCCTCCTGACGGGGGATGTCTGTGGGTCACTGTTGAGGGACAGGAATCATTCTCTCTGCCCTGCAAGCCCTTGCTCGTCTTCTAGTCTCCTGACACCAACACAGATGGCCACTGTTTACTTCCACACGCCCGCTGTCCTCTTGACCTTTCCCATCGTCTGCGCCTGACTCTCTATCATAGCTACATTAAGTCATCTTGCTGCATTCAGTGCGACTCGATTGACTGAAGCTTTCACAGCAATTGCTTTTATCTAAAATTTGAAGAACCCACTTTGGTAACAATTTTTATTCCAGCCTCGTGTTTTCTAAGCTATTAACTATACTTTGTTCTCAAAATGAGGCCAAGCCTTTAGTCAGGGGTCAAATACTTCTCTTCGCTGAGTCCCGCTCTAGTCCCTCTCCCTCCTATCTGGGCTGCCCCAGAGCCTGTCTGCCCACGCCCCGGCTTCCCTGCTGTGGGCACTCACACTGGTCCTGTTGGGGGGCCTTTGGCAACTAGACTTTTGTCAAGTGACACCGTGTGGCTCAGGTCCTTGGAGGAACCTGACTTTCAGAGGACAGCTCTGGATGCCTCTTATGTGGCCCTGGGTGGCTGGCATACATGGAGAGCACTGAGAACCATGAGGCTGTAAAGAACAAAAACCAGGACGATATTCTGATGTTTCCACACTGTCACTAAACACGCAGTGAACTTCCTTAGCCTACCTTTGAGCGTGATCTGCTTGGGCCAGAGGTTTACGGGTGGAATGGGCAGCGTGTCTGAGGTCAGCTCTTAAGAGGATCAACCATGTCTGCTTGCTGGTTGATGTCATGAACACAGACCCGCCCCTGCCAGCTGTCCTGGGTCAACCCAAACCCCAGAATGACTGTAAACAGAATGGACCTGAGTCTAAACCATAGCAAAGAGCCACAGCCAGCCAGACCCGCAGTATAAAGCAGAGATGGTCCTTTCACCTTAGACAGTCCAGGGATGTCCAAGAATAATAATCATTTCAGTGAGTTTTGGGGTAATTTTTCCTAGTAACTAGGCAATACGTCTCAGTGTAAGATTTTTAAGTGGCCAAAGTATATTCTTTCTCCAAATTATTTTGATACTTTTTCCAAATTCTTCTTTTTGGGGAATGGGTGGGTACAAATTTGTCTTTTCTGTAAAAATAATGATAAAAATGACATCAGTAACAGCACTATCTATGGAGCACTTGCAGTGTGTTGAGTTGTTAGAAATACTTCACGCATTTCTTCCTTTTAATCCTCACTAGAAGCCCAGAGGAGAGAATGATTATTATCTCTGCCTTGCAGATCAGGGGACAAGGCTAGAGAGGTTAATCAGTTTTCCCAATTTCACACATCTAGGACATGCTACAGTAAACACACAGGCCCAGGTATCTGGTCCCACAACCTACATCTTTGGCTGTCACAGTGTCTACCGCCCTTCTCCTTTTCTTATCAGGGATCCAGAGAGAATGTGAGCTCAGGCTGTCAGCGGGACCCCAAGGTAGCATGCGTGCCATGTGGGAGGAGCTTGCCTTTTGGCCCTGAGCCCTGGAAGTGGGTTAGGAGGAGGCTTCCTCTTAAGGGTACATGACACGTTAGCACGTTGCAGGGTCTGGAATGCAGGGATGCTTCTTCTTGCTCCTGAAGTGACTGCTGAGGCTGAGGCCCACATGGCATCACAACACAGTGATCCTGATTGTGACTGTTTCCGTTGGGCAGGTTCCCCAGGCTGCCCTCAGAGTGTAGGGCAGAATGCTTGTGTGCACTGCCTTTTCTCTGGGCAGCGGGGAAGTTCTAGAGGGTCATTCTCCAAATCCCATAGACCTTACTTTTACCCCATCTTCCTCTTCTCTTTTCCTCCTCCTTTGTCCACTGTTCTCCCTCTTTTATGCAACAGCATTTATTATTCTGGACATGCCAACTACTAAGATGGGCACTCTGGAGTGGGTAGAAAAACCAACGTATGACAGGCCCTAGAACCCCCTCTCTTTCCTACCCAGACATGGGTATCTGGTGCCTGCAATTTGCATTTCCTCTGTGGAGAGCCACACACAGTTAATGTAGTGAGTTTCCAAGCCAGAAACACAGGACACCCCTTTCCTCCCATCCTAACACTTGTAGTAAGAGACAGTGAGTGCTAGCTATATCCATATCAAACTCAAATCTCAGCCTGGGAGAAAAAAAGAGTAGTGGAGAGGACAGAAAGCATGTGACATGTGGAAGAAGAGGAAGAATAAATTCCCCAAGACCTGAAAGGTGCGGAAATGCACACATCCTCACCTCATCTTATGCAAACAAGGCAGACTGGGCTGCTTTAATAGGCTCTGGAAAACTGAAAGGACCCAAAGGGAGAAAGTACTGGTAACAAGAGATGCAGATGTGGAGGGAGAGGCAGGTAGTAGCTCTTCCTTGTAAAGCCAGAGGATAGGGTGTTTTCAATTAAGCTCCAATTGTAGAAGCCCAGCCAGGCTGAGGGGAGGACTGTAGAGGCTCCACTGAAGCTCTTGGCACTGGAGGGAGCAGAAGGAGGCTCAAAATGCAAATGGGCTAACTCAGACCCAGCGGTGTAAGAAGTGGGCAATGTTGGATTTGGACAGAGTCCCAAGGATAGAGCTGGCTGTGTGGACTGTGCTCTGGAGGAAGCCTCAGCTTTCCCGGAGGCCCAACCCACAGCACCACGCAGAGCTGAGGCCCTCTGCCCGGGATGCAGCTGTGGAGAATGACTGCAGCTGGTCACGTGGACAAGATGAGGTTTCGTACGTTTAAACTGTTGGAGACCAAGGAGACAATAACAGGTGTTGCAAACTGGAGGTATATACTGTCTCTTGTGGAAGCGGGAAGTCTCGGAAAATCAGCTGGAGACTGGAGAAGAAGTGTGAAAAGTTCTTGCAGTGAAGATGGCCTGGATGAGCCAAAAGGCTGGAATCCCTGGCTGGGCCGGGCTGGGCTGAGGAGGGATCGGGCTGCAACACCAGGAGGGGGACACTGTGGTGACCAGAGGGCATGGATTGGGAGGCAACTGGGCTGCATCGAGAGAGTGGCTCGGCCATAGTGGCTGTGTGCACCTTCAGCAGGTCACGTAAATGCTCCATGCCTGTTTCCCTATCTGTAAAAAGAGTCTTGACATGAGAATGAAATAGGTCAATATTCAGATATTATCTGCTGTGGAGCTGAGCTTCATGTAAGGGTTTGATAATTAAAAGATGACATCATAATTTAGAAAGAAAACACAAAGCCACCCCAGTGAGGTGGCACAGTGGAAGTGCAGAGGCTGAGCAGAGTCTGGGTAGTGTGCAGAGGGGCTGGATGGCAGGATTTACTGATTTATCACCTGACTTGGGAGGAAGAGTGAGAAGTGTCCACAGGCTGTGGTCACCTGTGCTGGGAGGGCCACAGGTAGGAGAGAGCTGTGGAACCTGAGGAAGGGGACCTCTGTTTTGGTGATAGTATCACAGGTAGTGTGGCACCTGAGGGGCTGGTGGGGCAGGGATCGTACCCACAGAGCTGCCTCATAAACCCTGCGTGGGGAGCCCGGCTCCCCATGAGTGGCTGTGGTGAGCAAGTGGCCATATTTTGAAGCTATTTCTTTCTTTTGGGCAAATTCTGAGCTGAGAGGATGGAGTCCGAGGCTGTGGAGACAATAGATGCAGTAGCTCCCATGTGTCCTTGTAGAGTCAGCAGTAAACCTTGACCTAAAACCAGCCATCCAGCCCGGGGTCCATGGTAACAGGTACCAGAGAAGCAGCATGGGTCAGTAGGATGCGCAGGGCTCCCAGTGGCTGTGGCTGTTGTCTCTGGAGCCTGGAGTCTGGATGTTGGAGCATCTGCTTTCCTGGCACAGCATTTCCCTGGTCAAAACCTCTATCTCTTCCGCCTAGCTTCCTGCCTCTGCCCCTCCCTGCCTGGAACTACATTGAAACTCGCAAAGCACACAAGTTCACTGGGGCCACGAGGGAGCTGGAGGGGTGGGCTGCTCTCCTTCCTAATGACTTTCTCTTGACTTGCTGCTGGTAGGAGTAGTTGTAAGACAGCAGGGAATCAGCCTTCAGCCTTAGAAAGCAAAAGCTCCCGACAGTGGATTTTGTTTTCTGGAAGTAAATTAATTGAACAGCTCTGGGTAGAGGGGTGAGGAGTAAAGAGAGGAAAGAAGTGAACAGGAGGGAGCCAGAGAGCCAGGTAGTCAAGGGCAGTGGGCCAAAGACAGCTGAAAATAGGGGGAAATGTTCTAATAATCACAACTGAGTCATAGTACTAATGAGATTGATAATTAATTGAGATTTGGCTACGCTGTGCTCATAATCTTTTGGGCATCAGCCTGCTGCTGAGGGGCTGTTAGAAGCTTCTACTAAGATGGGAACATGGGTGAAATGGGCAAGGAACTTGGATAATGATACCACCACCAGGTATTTCCTTTATGCCTGATCCTTGGAGTGTCAGTAAAACAATTCAACACCATCCGAACTCTTCCTGCCTTCTACTCAAAAAGTTTTGAGGAGGTGGGTCTCAGAGATACTTCTGGGTCAAAGGCAAATAGCTCCTTCCCCTCTAGTGGAAATATCCATGCTGGGAGCCAGGACAAATGATGGAATGGTTTTACCTTCTGGAAAAGGAGACTCCAAAGCATAATCACTATCTTTTCAGCCATTTCTGTCTCTGTCCAAGGCCTTAGGGAATCCCTCTTTCCTTCAGGGTAGGAACTCAGCTTCCCATGAACACATCTGTATAGGAAGCTACCACTTGGGAAGTGTGTACCTGGCTGGTGGGTCAACCAGGGCCATCAGTAGACCTTGTACTGTGAAGAGCACAAAGAGGGACAGATTTAGCTTGTCCAGGTAAACTCAGATTCAAGTCACAAAGACAGGAATTCCTTCCTGCACCCTCTATGGGACTGTGTCCTTTGACACCTGAAAATCCTCATGGGCCACAGGTTGGGCATGGGCCCATTCCAGAATATCTTCGCTTTCTTTTCTTTTTCTTTCTTTTTTTTTTTTTTGAGACAGGGTCTTGCTTTATGGTTCAGGCTGGCCCTAAACTCACTATGTACCCCAGGCAAGCCTTAAACTCAGTAATCCTCCTGCCTCTGCCTCCCAAGTGCTGGGATTACAGGCGTGAGTCACCACTCCCAGCATTGTATGTGGTTACCAGGGACCCAACTCAGGACCTTGTGCTTGCAAGACAGGCGCCAGAACCACTGAGCTAAATCTCTGGCCCAATCTTCATTTTCTTATGTTGGCCTTGTCATCCACCTTTTATAGACCTTAAAGTTGCTTTATTTTTCTTTTTATCTGGACTAATATTTTCTAGCCTTTCAATAAATGGAGAATCTAGTCCCCATAAATAGACATGGATTTTCATGACATTTGAGGTATGGAAATAGCCTGGGAACACATTTACAATAGCTTCTTGTGTTTCTGGAAAGAGACTCTTAGAGATTGGCCACTAGATGCCTCAACTCTTCTTTACCCTTTTATTTCCTATTTTTATCCTTCTAGTCCAGGTTCTGGTCTTATTAGACACATAGAACATTGTGCTTGGAAAGCTTGTTTCAGAGAAAAAACATTTACTCAGATCTGCCACATCCTAGTTGTCCAAATCTCACAGATATGCTCTGGCTTTCTCCAGGCATTATTAATAACAATCCCTTTGTTTAGAGACACTTTTTAATTTTTCAAGGCTCTCACTTGATGTCATGACAACCCTGTCAGGTAGTTATCAGATGAGATGATACATGTGAAAACACCTTGTTGTGGGACAGGTGGAAGATGAGTAAGGTGAGAGAGCATCATTTTACAAGTGGTGAGATGAAAGCACTAAGCAATTAGATGTGAGTTGGTTTAACAGAGCAGCAAAACCCAGGAGCTTGGAAATAGGCAGGTGGGGGATGAAGGCCAGTCTTTAGTTGACTGTTATGTTGGGCAGAGAGCTTAGACTCTCTGGGCCTCCATTTCTTTTTATACAAATGAAGTGCTCACAGCAATACTTACACCAGCAATGCCATGTATAATAAAGGGGGATGTGGACATAGCACACGGGGCACAATGTTGGGTACACTGTGGCACTCAGTACTTGGCAGCCATCATTGTTTTGGAAAGATTAACACAGAGATGGCAACACCCGCACCTCAATGTAGAGGTTTTGCACTTGTTTTTAATTGTCATATTAGGGTATCCTAGAACAATGACAATAAAATCTGATATGAAAGGAAAAAATAATCTTCTATTTCCCATTCGATTTAGACATGAAAGTTTTGTAGTCCAGAGACAGAAAATAGTTTTCTCTAAGACACAGCTGCTGAGGAGGCAGCAGGGGGGTGACCAGTTGCCTGAGCCTTGAGGATCTTCTAGAATGAGTGACTTTAAATGTTAAAGCAGTAACAGTCCCAGGACAACCAAAATGGGCTACTCACCACAGACAAGACTTGCTTCCTTGATGACCAGCCAGCCCAGTAGCTCCTTCTCTTATGAAACAGATGCTCTATATCAAATCAGGCTTCCCTTCATGTTTTCCTCTGGATTCTGGAAAGGACTAGACCCCTGGTCTGCCTAGTCTTCTGCTGTTCTCATGCTCAGTGATCAGAGCTCTTTTCCATGTTCTTTATACTGCTCACCTCTGCACCCTTCCCTGGTAATGAGCTCGGGGTCATAAATGAGCCTCAGGGCTGGGTTAGTGCTATGTGTAGCCCAGGGCTGGAGGATGGACTGGGTGAGCCATCTGCTGATGGTCCCTTGGTCTCTGAGTATGGTGCTGGGCGGCCTGTGTCCAGATCACTGTGGGTGGGGAAGATGAGTGAGATATGTATGGATGTGAGTTGACCAGAGAGAGAATGGTGAGGGACAGGTCTATCATAAAGTTAGGAGACGGGAGAAGAAAAGAGTGAGGAGTTGAGATAGGCAGCATGGAATGGTTGGCATCATATTACAGCATCTGCCTGGAGATATATACACAAGGGACTTCTTACATAATGTATAAGGGACTCATATAGATCAATGGGAAATGACAGATTATCCATGAGGAAAAATAAGAACAAAAGACACTCAAATTATCAGTAACATATGAAAAAGATACGCACATTCAGTAATCAGAGAAATACAAATAAGAACAATACACCAGAGGGCTGGAGATTTAGTTCAGTGGTTCCAGTGCCTGCCTCACAAGTGCAAGGTCCTAAATTCGATTCCCAGTAACCATATACAATGCTGGGCATGGTGACTCAGGCCCACAAGCAATCAATATCACATATCACAGTGCCGGTCGTGGGGGCTCACGCACATAATCCCAGCACTCGGGAGGCAGAGACAGGAGGATTGCTGAGTTCGAGGCTTGCCTGGGTGACAGTGAGCTCAGGGCCAGCTTGAACTACAAAGCAAGACCTGTCTCAAAAAACAAAACAAAACAAAACAAAACAAAACAAAACAAAACAACAACAACAATACACCAGAGAGAGTAAAATAAAACATTGTGTGTAGCTGAAAATGTAGAGCACCTGGAACTCACACTCTGCTGGTGAGAGAATCAACTGGCATTATTTGCTGATGATATGATACTCTATCTTGAGAGAATCAAATGGAACAAGCACATGGGAAAATTGCCTGGCATGGCCAACTACCCACATGCACTCCATAGGTGGGTAATGCTTCTCTGCAACTGAGCCCACACAGAAGTGTGTTTCTGCACAGCAATGCAGGAGGAATTCACAGAAGCATGATTACAAGGTTCCAACCTGGAAATGACCCAGAGTCTGTCAATAGTACGAAGAGTAACAATCCTGGATATAGTAACAACATGAGGTGCCATACTGCAATGAAATGAATGACATTGCTCTATATAACACCATGGGTTAGACACAGAGAGACATATATTATGTGCATGATTTCCTTCACAACATGTTCAAAAATGGGCCAAACTGACCAATAGTTTTACAAAAAGAAAAGGCTAATGGTTTCCTTTTTTCCTTTGACTTGAGTGGTGGTCATATGAGTAATTTTACTTCATGGGCTCTTTCAGTTAGAATACTTTTCTCTACCACTCTGGAATGAAGACTCCTGCGTGCAATTGGCCCCTTCCAGCCCCAGCATCCATCCCCTTCCTCTCTAGAAAGATAAGCATGTTCTGTTTGTTCTGGGCCTCCAACCCTACCGAACCACTTGTTCTAGAACTTTAACAAATTGACTCTGGCCAATCTCTTCCTCCAACCTTTCTAATTCATTTTCAGGCCATTTAGTCCCTCTCCCTCCCCCCTTTGTCCTTGGTTTTCAAGACATCCCTTTTGGGCTGAGCCCTATTCAGTGACAAGTTGTCAGAATAGCTCAGGCCTTAGTTCTGTTGTGAGATTTAAGAAAAAAAAAATTGACTGGGGAAATTAGATGGAGGTGATTGCAGCTAAAGTGCCTTTTATTGAAGCTTTGGAAAACGTAAATGTCATCGGTCTTGTCAAAGCCAGACACAGGAGAAAATAACAGGACTCAAGGCGGGCCAGGATACATGCTGGGACTGTACTAACTTAGAATTAGGCTTCCCTATTTATTATTATTTTTTCCTTGTAGGTAGTGGGCTGGAAGGGGAAAGAGAGGAGAAGACAAATAGGAGGGAGCATGGTGGGAACCTGGGTGACATGTGCTACACTTGAGCAGTGTTATTTATTTTTTGTTCTTCTAAAGCGTTGGCTACATCCCTGTGATTTCTGAGCAACTGAGATGAAAACAACTGAGATGAGGGTTAAAAGCTTCAGCCTGGGCCTGGAGTTAGAGGTGTGGGCAGCGGCCCAGGCTGAGCTGATAGAGAAGATGCACTGCCAGGTCCCAGGTGGGCAGCATGGCAGCTGGGGATTAGCCAAGTCATTCCAAGTGCCTTGTCTTGGTGACACACGGGAAGTGCATCCACACAGAAATTACATGCCTAGCTCCGAAAGGCCCATGGAAAACCAGGCACCTGTGAATAAAAAGAAGATTAGTGCACAGCCTTGTCCTAGAAGGACATGTGGCTAAGAGTCCAGAATTGAACTCTGAGGAAGAATTGGCTCTGATTTCTAACTGGAAGGAATTAATACATGTAAATCAGTCAGAATTTGAAACTTATAGATTCATGGGTGAAGACTGAATGGCTTAACTAGAAATAGAAGTGGAGGTTGAGGTGGGGGAGGGTGAGATAAGACTTGGACAGGTGACTCTTGGAGAAAATGTCTGGACTGGTGATGTTTGGTTGTGGGGAGGGTGGGCAGGAGGCAGCAGGTGACTGTACCCAAAGAGGAGTTTGGGGAACGGAAGGCTAGCATCACTAGTCTGGGCCAGGGATGATGCAAGGAATTGGTGTAACTCAGTCCTGGATTATGGGCTGGAGGCAGGCTTTGAAGGAGCTTAAACTAGCCCTGTGTTGGGGCAGTAGAAAGCTCAAGGTTAGAGTAGGCATCTAGGAGCGTAGCTGTCCAAGGTCTCTAAGACTGTTACTGCTGGATTCTCACAGTTCCCTCCTTGAGGTAGTATTGAGTCCTTGTTCTAGTAGGGGATGAAGCTATATTTGGAAACAGAGAAACTGCCCAGATTGGCAGAATGAGGGGGCTAAACAGATCCCTTGTGAAGGAACTGTCTCTTTAGTCTACCCTCTCTAGGGTCCAGTGTATTAGATCTGAGTATGCTGGACAACTGAGAGTTTAGAATTCATAGAAGACAAAGGTCACTTCTGAAGATTTTGTGGAGGAAAGACCGCTGATGTTTAAAGTTTTTATTTTCTCTGTACTTCTCAAGATTGGGACCAGCCAGAAAATAATACATGCTCAGCCTCTCTAGTCTGAAAATCTGAAACCCAGAATAATCCTAAATATGACAACTTTAAGGTCCTAAATGGTGTCCAAACTGGAAAATTCAATAAAACTGAAGTTTCATAAAAATATTGTATAAAATTAGCCTGAGGAAGGCATGGTGGCACATGCTGGAGAATCCCAGCAATGGGGCATCTGAGACAGAAGATTGCCCTGAGTTCAAGGTCACCCTGAACTGTATGAGATACTTTCTTTAAAAAAATGGAAAAATTAACCTGTAAGCTATTGTATAAGGTATGCATGAAGCATAAATAAATATTATGTTTAGACTTGGGTTCCCATGCTGAGTCTGAAAATAAAGTTTATTCCAAAATCCAAATTCTAGTAACATGTGAAATATGGAAAACTTCTTGTCCTAGCCCTTTCACATATGGGATATTCATCCTCTATCTAGATGTACCTACGGCATTGTATATTAGCATTAAATTTTACTATCTAAATACCTTTTTGAGGACTCCCCTTCAACATTTGGGGAATGAAAGTTTGAACTAAGAAATTCTGAGGCTCCCTCTCCACTCACCCCACTTCTTGTGACAGCTCTTACTGCTTGGCAGTGATATACTTGCATGTGTTACTCAAAACCTCTTTTAATTCTCAGTTTATATGGCTTTCCTGGGTCTTTGGAGACAGGAAATTTGTCTACTTCGCAGTTTATACACAAAAGAGAAATTGCCACGAAGGGGACATTTGATAAACACTTATTAAATGAATAAATGATAACTGACATTCTTTGATACCTGTCTAGTGGTTGATATATTGAGGCCACCAAGAGAGTTAAAATGCCCCTTTTACCCCAACTGCTGCCATTTCTTCCTCTTCGATGCTTTGTGGTATGTGAACTATTTCTTGGGGCAGGTGATTTTTAAAGAAATTGATTCTTCATTTAAAGCACGGTAAATCTGGAGGCAGATAACCTCCAGCCTGAGTTAGATGTCCAGAGGGGCCGATCAGCCCTGGAAAGATAGCCCGTGTGACTTATATTCCCTTCCAGCAGCAGGGAGAGGACAGCTGGCCTGGACTGTCCCTGGAATGCACCTGCTTTCTACCACCAGACACAGAGTCCCAGCAGGAAGGCCGCACCACTGGCTGCCCTGGGCCCTTCCTGGCCTGAGTGCCCGGCAGTCTCAGTGGAGTCAGTCTCCACGGAATGCTCTCCCTGACTTGTGGGTCAGGGGCTGGATTCCCATGCTGTTCTACAAACTCATCCTTCTTAGAACTGAAGCCAGTTCCCAGACCTTTCCTGGGGGTCACATTTCTGACTTGGGGTGATCTAAGTGTCTGTCTAAGCCTAGAATTGGTGCAACCCCTTACTTCTGGAGTGTTCTGGTCCTTACCTCTCTCTAAGGAAAAGCTTTCATGCTTTTTCTTTTCTAAATTGTCACCCCAATGGTAGAACTGTGAGTGAGGCATGCGGCCTGGGTGGCAGTCCTCCACATCTGGCTACCTGGCAGATGGGGCCAGCAACTTCCTAGTGTACTCTTTCCTTACATCACAGACCCAGAGGGTATTGACCAAGGAAGGGATGGCTCTGTCAAGCTCTTTTTTTTTGTCAAAAAGAATAAAAAGAAAGAAAAGAAATCTGAAGGCTCTAATGGATTTTTGAGAGCTCTCTATCCCATTTCCAGAAGTAGCACTTGTAAACACTGAACCTTGCACATTCGTCATCTAAGATGGCTGAGAGGCTGAGGATAGAAGGGGAGGGAGAGTCCTGCTAGTGCCGTCTCCCTGCTTTGCTCTTCTTAATTCTCATTTTCTTCTCTCAGCTGATTCTCATGGGAAGCCTATCTGTTCGTTTCCTTCGATGAGCCCTGCTCCTCCTCCAGTTCCTCAACGTCCAGCTTGTTTCCGGTCAGCAAGCTCCTCTTTTCAGCTTCCTGAACCCTCCTTGTTTGTACTTTGGACACTTGCTAACCATCATTAAATTCACGCTTTCCTTGGGGAACCACCTCTATGTGCCCCTCAAAATGGAATGAAAAATTCCAAGGATCTCCAGTCACATGCATTTACTTCACTATGACTCCAAGGCCAGCTCTGTTAGCTTGTTTTCCAGATGAGCAAGCTGACAGGGAAGTAGTAACTTTCCGAAGTCAAACTGCTTATAAACAACAACCTGGGTTCTGTATCCAGAACTTTAAGCCCATGTTTAATGTCTTTACCACGGCATAACAACTACCAAGGACCAGGATAGTAAAATGGCCAGCACCGACTTGAGCTTTCACTTAGAAGCCAGAAGTCAAAGACTGTGCTTGAAGGGTAATTCCCACTCACACCTTGCTATTTTGAGGCATCCCTCTCAGGAGACTGCTTTTCCTGTCCATGGAGCATCCTCCTTGCACAGGGCAGCAATGGGGGCTGCAAGAATCAGGGGACCTAGCTACTATCTTTGTTTTGGCACAGTGGAGAGGTTGCTGTCAGAAAGAGGAGGGGAGATGACCTCGCCAGTGTGCACCTCAATTAGCAGATGCATTTCGGTGGTTGAATTCATTACTGCAGATTAATTGGAAACAAGGAGTAAGGCTGGATAGAATGGCTTTAATTGCATGATTGGACAAGTCAACCTCTTGGCCTGAGAGATGTAGGAAGCTCCTGAGGCTGCAGCCTACAATCCCCTCTTCCTCTTCTTAATTTTCTCTTGAATTCATGACCCTGAAGTTTTGCAAGCCCAGCAGAAAGGTGTTTTCTCTAATACTTTTCTTCTCTAGCATTTGGCCATTGAAACCAGGCCCCCTTGAAAGTAGGCTCTGTTTGAGCCCAGCTCTCATTTCAGAGAGCTGTTTAAAATGGCCTCTGTGTTTCCCTTGTACTTCACACTTTCATTAACGACTTATTTAGTTCCAAACACTCTCTCCCACCAGCTGCACCGTGTGGCCTATCTTCAGTGCAGAATCTGAGGTTCTTAAGGTTAAATGTTTATAGTAGAAAAAGCAAGAACATTAGAACTAAACCAACTCAAGTCTGAATCTCAGCTGTTGCCTACAAGCGTCAGGATTTTGCTTCCTGGAGCACCAAGTCTTAATTGTAAATGGAGAAAATAATGTGTAGCTTCAAAACTACCTTTTGGATTGTGAAGAAAGCAAAGAGACAAGATATGAATTGCTTAGTTTCAAACTGGCACACAAAAGAGTACATCAAAAGCCCCTTCTCTCCCTCCCTCTCTCTTGGGCCCAAACCAGGTTTCCAAACACATTTGAAGAGCGTCTTCTAGCTCTTTCCAACATTTTCCTCTTCTGACTTCCGTCCTTTCTGTCAACACGCGCACTTCAAACCCCTCGTGAACACAGTGGTCAGTTTGTGACAGTTTGATTCCATGACTTTACTATTTGTGGTTAACTTTACCTTGCAATTTAAGATATAGATTGATAAGAGGTGGCAGCACAGTTTCAGGTTTTTGTGGCCTCAAAATGACAGAAGAGCACACTCCTTTTCACTCCAGGTGTTAATTACTAATTTATGTGAATTATCTCACATTTGTCTTATTCCATTTTGGAAGGCAGGTTTTAACTGTAAGCAGCATTTAATCTTCGGTAGCAGATGGACCCTAAGGCTTGTTGCAATACACCTTTATTTCTTGCAAAGGGAAAGTTAAGTGTATGGGAAGTGAGGAGAGGGGGTTCTTCTCTGAGCAGTTGAATAAGGGCTGATGAAGATCATTTAATCTTACCATGTGGCTCCCCCAGTAGCCCTGGTCATTAGAAAAGTCCTGTAGAAAAGAGAAGAGAGAGAAAGGAGAATCATCCAAGTCTTAACATTTCTATTTGCTACTGGAGTCATTGCTTCTTCCTACATTCCATTGCTAGAACTCAGTAATGTGGTCATGCCTACTGCAAGGGAAGCTGGGAAATATAGCCCATTCCCATTCCCTGAATGAAAGGGAAGTGAGCTTGGTGAGCAGCTAGAGGTAGACGTTACTGTCCGCATGCCACAGATGAGGAAAGCAGTGGGTGCACAAAACAGAAGAGCAAATTTTTCAGGGTAGGCATTTGCTTTATTTCTTTTCCTCTTGCCCAAGAATTACTTTTTTGAATTTTCAAGCACTTATTGAATTTTCAAGCACTTATTAAATAAAAGTTAAATGCAGGCAAACTCTGAACCAAAATATAGCTAACAGCAATTCTTCTAAAAATGAATATGTTTTAACAAGCCAGGATATGCAAGACCACAAGATGAGTTTGGCATACCTGATAGAAAGTCATTTAAGAGATTTTTCTATTGAGACAAACCTGCATGCATATATGCTAGAGTATAAAATTTGTATGAATGTTTAAGATTTAAAATTAGACTTCCAGTCAGGCTTGATGGTGGATGTCCATAATCCCAGCATGCTGGGTGTCTGAGACAGGAGGATAGCAAGTTTGAGTTCATTTAGGTAACTTAGTTACCTAGCAAAATTCTGTCTTAAAGAAAAAGGAACTCAAGTAAAAAACTTGCTGACTGTTACTTCCATGCCCTTGAACACCTATAGGTTCAACATCAGACCTCTTAGATTTTTTTTTTTTTTGAGACAGGGTCTCGCTTTGTAGTTCAGGCTGGCCCTGAGCTCACTATGTAGCCCCAGCAAGCCTGGAACTCAGCAATTCTCCTGCCTCTGCTTCTGGAGTGCTGGGATTACAGGTGTGAGTCACTATGCCTGGCCAGACATCCTAATTTTAATGATGGAAAAGTTTGAGATGCTCTAGTTTTGTTTCAGTGAAAAAGTTGGGTGATGCATTTATATGCAATTTCTGATTACTCCTAATCTATAGTTATTCTTTTTTTTTTTTTTTTTCGAGACAGGGTCTTGCTTTGTAGTTCAGGTTGGCTCTGAGCTCACTATGTAGCCTAGGCAAGCTTCGAACTCAGAAATCCTCCGGACTCTGTCTCCTGAGTGCTGGGATTATAGGCGTGAGCCACCACACCTGACTCTATATTCTTAACAATAACTGTTATAACAATGATAATTATGATCACTAAAATAATAATAACAACAAAAGTGAAATTTACCTAATGTTTTATTTTGGTTGTTTATATTCTAATGGTTTCTGGGGGCCTTAGTTTAAAGATTTTGGGACTCTAAAATCTTTTAATACATTTCTCAGTTGAGAACTAACTTCTTCCTTTGGGGACAATCTCCCTTGTTCCCTCTGAAGTCAAGGCCTATACCATTTTATTTCTCTCATTTGGTACTATTTTTGCTAAAAAGTCTTTCCAGTGTATGGGGAACAATAAAAACCTTGTATGCTTTTCTTACCAAATTGAGAAACCATCACTCCAACTCTTCTTTCTCTGTTTTTTTTCTCTTGCATTAACCAATTAACTCTGAATATAATGACTTGGGCTAATTAATAGTTTTCCCATAGCTGATTCCCTCTAGAAACATTTAGCAAATGCCTTCTAGTAGAAGCTGACCTAGAATTGGAGTTCAGCACCGCAATATCTCCTTATAATAGAGAGAACATTTCACACTGCCTGATTTTATCATGAAAGGTGGTAATGGCAGTTTGGTGGTGTGAGTTGCACAAGCATTCTGACTTGAGGCCCAAAAGATGGTGGTGTGAACCCTTCACAACTGTTACCTCTTCATTTTCTATCTTTTTATGTGTTTTTTCATCTTTTCTCTCTCTCTCTTTTTTTTTTTTTTTGAGACAGGGTCTCGCGTTTGTAGTTCAAACTGGCCCTGAGCTCACTATGTAGCTCAGGCAAGCCTTGAACTCAGCAATCCTCTTGTCTCTGCCTCCTGAGTGCTGGGATTATAGGCGTGAGCCACCACGCCCGGCACTATGCTATGTGGTATTGATGGCTGTTGGGCGTGAGTCACCATGCCCAGCATTATATGTGGTTACTGGGGATCGAACTCAGGACCTTGTGCTTGTGAGGCAGGCGCCAGAACCACTGAGCTAAATCTCCAGCCCTTCATCTTTTCTCTTACTCTCACAAAGTGGCCTCACATCCAATAATATCTCTACTACTTTGCCTTTTGAAAAGTATTACCTTATTTTAAAAACTTTTGTCAACCTCAGGTACACAAAAGTGGAATAATTATATTTTTAATGCACTGCCATCATTAGGGTTTATTTAGTTATTCTTAAATATTTTAATGAGCACTTGCAAAACCACCCATACAGATACATTTTAGCCATCGATAATCACGTGTATCTACCTAAATGGTTCTCTTATCTCTTCACATTTTCTGGTGTTTCCTATTTAAGGCAAACCTTGTATTAAATCCTGTAATTGATCATTTTCTTGTTTTCTCCTGAAATTTTTTTTTTCAATTCTATGTAGTCATAAAAGACCTGGTCTGACTTTAGTTATGTTAGATTCTATAAAAGTGATATCAAGATCTATGGATTCTTTGGAGGTTAGTTTCCTCCTTTAATGTCAAATTGCTAAGATTTATCAATATTACCACAAATTAATCTAGTTTATTCACCTCCTCCATTTATGTTTTATGATGTGCTCACTCCACAGTTGGATCACCCATTGCCCCACTGAGTTGATGCTTATGCCTATACTGCTTATGCCTGTACTTTTCTTTTGAGACAGGGTCTCACTTTGTAGTTCAGCCTGGCCCTGAGCTCACTATGTACCCCAGGCAAACCTGAAACTCAGAAATCCTCCTGCCTCTGCCTCTTGAGTGTTGGGATGATAGGCTTGAGCCACCGTGCCCGGGTTTGTGGTGTGCAGTACTGATTGCCAGTGGGAGTGAGTCACCACGCCCAGTATTTTTGTATGTGGTTACTGGGGATCGAACCAGGGATGTTGCGCTTGCTAGGTAAGTGTTGGAACCACTGAGCTAAATCTCTGGCCCCTGTGAGAGTTTTCTATCTATTTTCTGTTACACAGACTTTTCTTTTGTGTACACAATTAAAGATGGAGTTGCTGGGTTATAGTGTTGATAAACAATCAAATTGAGGAAGTATTTCCAAAATGTTGTCTCAAGCAGATGTACCAGTTTCCTCATTAGTCTCAGCAATGATATGTTCATGTGGTTTCATGTGTTTTCCAGTATTTGACTTTGTCAATGTCTACATATTTTACAACTAATTAACTGTAAGATAGTTTATCATTACAGTTTTAGTTTTCATTTGTATGATTAAAGACATCTTCACACACTTCTCTACCATACATTTTTTTTTTTTGGTGAAATACCTGTGCATTTTCTAATAGGTTATCTATGTTTTTCTCCTATTGATTTAAAATTTTTTTTGGCATGTTATTGTTGATTGGAAAATGGCCTATAAGACAACTGCTTTATTTTGGGTTATATTCTCTAAGAAGTTGCCTTTAATTATTTAAAAATATGTAATAAAAATTCTTTTTCATATTGTAGGTCATCTTTTTGTTCTATTGGTGGTTTCTCTTGTCGGCCAGAAGCTTTTCAGTAAGATGAGATCCCAGCTGTTGATTCTTTCTGCTAGTTTCTGTGCTGCTGACGTTTTGTTCATAAAGTCTTCCCCTATGTCAATATCTTCAAGAGTTCTACCTGCTCTTTTTTCCAGCAGGTTTAATGTTTCTGTTCTAATATTTGTGTTTCTAATTCACTTTGATTTTAACCTGGTTCATGGAGAAAGAGATAGATCTAGATTTAATCTTTGACAAATTGAAGCCCAGTTTTTTCAGCACCATTTGTTAAAGAGACTATCTTTCCTCCACTGAGGGTATTTGACTCCTTTGTCAAAGATGAGGTGGCTTAGTGTACCCGGAGTTGATTTTAGATCTTCTAGTCTGTCCCATTGATTCTTGGGTCTGTTTCTTTGTGTTTTTATCACAGTGGCTTTGTAAGATAGTTTCAAGTTGGGGATTATGATGCTCTTCCTCTCCTCCAGCCATGTCCTTGTTACCTAGAATTGCTTTTGCTATTCTAAGTCTCTTCTGGTTTCAGATGAATTTTTAGATTACTTTCTATAGCTCTATGACATATGCTGTTGGGATTTCCATTGGGATTGCACTGAATCTATATAGCAGTTTTGGCAGCATGGCCATTTTGGATGATACCGGTTCTTCCTACCCAGGAAGAGGGGATGTCTTTCCATTTTCTGATATCCTCTTTGATCTCCTTTTAAAGAATGCTGTAGTTTTCACCTTCTTTGTTAGATTAATTCTTAGATATTTCAGTTTTTGGATGCTATTGTGAAAGGGATTGATTCCCTGAGTTCTCTTTTAGTGATTCCATTGCTTGTGTATATAAAGGCTATTGATTTTTGAGTGTTGACCTTGTATCCAGCTATGTTACTAAATATGATGATTAAGTCCAGCAGTCTTTTGGCTGAGTTTTTAGGATCTTCTATTCTTTTTATTTCTTTATCCTGCCTAATTTCTGTGGCTAATGTTTCCAAGACTAGATTGAGCAGGAATGATAGTGGACATTCTTGTCTTGTTCCTGGTCTTAGTGTGAAAGATTTCAGTTTTTGACCAATTCATATGGTGCTGGCCATTGGTTTCTCATAAATAGCTTTTATCAGATTCAGATAAAGTCAATTTATTCCAATATTCTGTAGGGTTTTAATCATGAATGGGTGTTAGATTTTGTTGAACACTTTTTTTGCATCTATTGAGATGACCATTAGGCATTTGTTCTTGAGTCTGTTAATGTAGTGTGTATTACATTTACTTATTTAAGTATGTTGAACAGTCCTTGCACTCCTGAGATGAATCTAACTTGGTCAGAGCGTATGATCTTATTGATGATCCTCTGTATTCTGTTAGCCAGTACCTTATTGAGGATTTTTGGATCAGTGTTCATTAAAGGAGATTGACCTATAGTTCTCTTTTTTCGGTTAGGTCTTTCCCTGCTTTTGGAATGAATATAATGGTTGCTTCCAGGAATGAATTTGGGAATATCACTCCCTTTTGATTTTATTAGAGTTTGAGGAATAGTGGCATTAGCTTTTCTCTGAGAGTCTTGTAGAATTCAGCAGTAAAGCCATCAGGACCTGGACTTTTCTTTGTCAGTAGGTTTTTAATTACATTTTCAATTTCACAAATTGATATTGGGGTGTTTAGCATTCTTATATCTTCTTTGTTGAACTTTGGAAGTTCATATGTATTTAAGAATGTATCCATTTCTTTTGTTTTTTTTTTTCCCCATCTTATTGAAGTACAAGTTCTCAAAATAGGTGTTTATTATCCTCTGAATTTCTGCTGGATCTCTGGTGATTTCTTCTTTTTCATTCCTAATTGCATGAATTTGAGCCTTTTCTTTTTTGGATAAGGTTGGCTAAGGGTTTGTCAATTTATTTATTTATTCTTTCAAAAAACCAACTCTTCAATTTGTTTTTTTTTTGTATTATTACCTTATTTCCATTGCATCAGTTTCATCTATAATCCTTAAAATTTCCTCCCTTGTGTGAGCACAACCTAAAGTATGGATAAGGATTTTATTTTAATTTGAATCTTTATTGGTACATTATATATACACATTATGATCACACATAATATTGAGAATTTGTACCAGCATATGACACAATTTAATTCTCATTTTTTCCCATTCACCCATGCACCCTACAACCCACTGCCCTTATACACATAAGCCTTGTTTCTCTTTTTTTAATTACCATCATATTTTTTCTTCCCCTTGTTACTTACCCCTACACCCCATTTCCCTTTCAATATTTTTTATTCCACAGTATTGTGGATAAATATTTTTACCAGCTGTTTCTCAGACAAAAGACTACTATCTAGAGTACATAAAGAATTTTTAAAAACTAGCCCACCCAATTCAAAAATGGGCATCTGAAATGAACAGATATTTTTCAGATGAAGAAGTAAAGCAGCTAATAAACAGAATGAAGAAATGTTCAATATTAGTGGCCATTTGAGAGATGCTGATGAAAGCAACACTGAGATTCCATGTCACGCTACAAAGAATAGCTGGTATCATGAAATCAACCAACAACAAATGGTGGTGGGGCTGTGGGTAGAAAACAACTCTTTTCCACTTTTTGTGGGAATGTAGACAGGTACAACCATTATAGAGATCAGTGTGGAGATTCTTTTAAAAACTAGGACTTTGGGTCCCATTTGACTCTGCTATTCCCCTGGTAGGTATATATACAAAAGAATTAAAACAATCATACTACAGTGATATATGAGCACCTATGTTTATAGCAGCTCAGTTTGTGATAGCTAAGCCTTGGAAACAGACAAAATGCCCATCAGCTGAAGACTAGATAATGAAAATGTGGTGGTTTTAAAAAACGGAGTATTACACAACCATAAAGAATGATAAATTTGAGTCATTTATACTCAAATGGATGTATCTTGAGGACATACTCATAAATGAAATAAATAGGAAACAGATGTGTAAATACATTATCTTTTTTCTAGTGTGAGAAATTGAAGGTGTAAATGTATGATAGGTAGGAAGAAAATGTGCAAAAAGAAAAAAGGGAAAGTAAAGAAGAGAAAGAAAAAATTGGATAGTAAAAGAAAAAGGAAACAAAGCTTATATATATAGGGGGTGGGGTTGTAGGGATGGCAGAGGAAAGGGAAAAAATGAGAATCAAGATGTGTCACTACAGGTACAAATTCTCAATGTTGAATGTGATCATAATGCATGTATAAAATGTATCAATAAAGTCAATTAAAAATGTTAAAAATAGCCGGGTGTGGTGGCTCACACCTGTAATCCCAGCACTCGGGAGGCAGAGACAGGAGGATTGCTGAGTTTGAGGCTTGCCTGGGCTACATAGTGAGCTCAGGGCCAGCCTCAACTACAAAGCGAGACTCTATCTCAAAAAAAAAAAAATGTGGCCAGAGGGTTAGCTCAGTGGTTCCGGTGCCTGCCTTGCATAGTGCAAGGTCCTGAGTTCGATCCCTGGTAACCACATACAGTGCTGGGCATGGAGACTCATGCCCACCAGCAATCAAAACCACATACCACAGTGCCGGGTGTGGTGGCTCACACCTGTAATCCCAGCACTTGGGAGGCAGAGGCAGGAGGATTGCTAGTTTGAGGCTTTCCTGGGCTACACATAGTGAGCTCAGAGCTAGCCTGAACTACAAAGCGAGACCCTGTCTCAAAAAAAAAAAAAGTTAAAAATAAATATCTAGTAAACTTTTAAAAATGTCTTGGCAGTCTTGCATCTCTTTTGTAAAATATACTCTTCAATATGCTCTGATACTACTGTAAACATCTTTTTCTATTTTCCAGTTGTTTCCCATTCATCTAGATATTGTGCTATATTCTCTAATACCAGTAATTTTGTCTATATAATTCTTCTAGGCTATTTAAGATTTCTCATCTATGAATATTAGTCTGATTCTTTCCTTGGTTTATTTTACTAATTAGGACTTTTGGTAGAATCTGGAAAAAAGAGGACATTATAATTATTCTACAATTATAAAAATTATATAGAATATTTTCTCTGGATATAAAAGTTGATATTCTTCATGAGATCAGTAAATTTATTTGTTATGAACTTATTAATGAGAATATTTTAGGAGTAGGTATTGGATTTTATAAAAATTTCTTCTATTTACTGAAAATCAATTTTGTCTATTAATCTCAATATAGTGAGCTTTCTTTCTT
>PVIC010000365.1:0-129775 GCA_004025085.1 Thryonomys swinderianus | reverse complement strand
TTTTTTTTTTTTTTTTTTTTTTTTTTTTTTTTTTTTTTTTTTTTTTTTTTTTTTTTTTTTTTTTTTTTTTTTTTTTTTTTTTTTTTTTTTTTTTTTTTTTGAGACAGGGTCTCGCTTTGTAGTTCAGGCTGGCTCTGAGCTCACTATGTAGCCCAGGTAAGCCTCGAACTCAGCAATCCTCCTGTCTCTGCCTCCCGAGTGCTGGGATTACAGGCGTGAGCCACCACGCCCGGCTAAGCTCCTTTTTTTTGCACCTAAACACCCTCAGGTCCCCCCCCTTGATGTCTCTGAAAGGGACCTCTGGCTTGGTGGGGCCTGTGAGACCGGTCCAGGTGCGTTCTGGTCTGCAGGTGCCTGGGATCACAGGAACCAACCCTGTCAGCCTTGCAGTGGGCTCTCTGTGTCAGAAGTGTTCAGGGGGGCTCCCTTCTCCATTTCATGTGCCCTGATTGTTGTTTTAAGACAGGGTTCAGGCATTGAGAGAAGGAGAGGGTGTGCTAGCAGGCCTCAGAAATGCAGCTTAGCTCAGCTTCCCTTCTGGAAAGAGCTTTGGGCATCAAGTATGAAAACCCACATTCTCTGCTTGATTCTCCTTGGTCAAAATAATTAGGCCCTCATTCTGCAGACCAAGGGAGGATGGGCATTGTCTACACAGAAGGGACATCTGTCCTGGTGAAGCATCCCTCTGTCCCTCCGTCCCTCCAAAATGTGTCCAGAGCCTGTCTGGCCCCGCCCTGGGGTGTTTCCTGAGCTTGTTGACAGAGCTGTGGGCTCTGCACCAAGCGCATTCCGAGGAGTCTTGCAGATGAGGCCCTTTCTCCCGGCCCCGTTTCAACAAACAGACGGACCACCACAATCCACACTCGACGTGGGGCTGGCACCGCAGGCCTCGGTGGTGGGGAACATGAATTACTGTGGCCAGAGCAGCAGATGTGGGCCTTCCAGGTTGTGCCAGCTCCTCGAGCAGAGGGAGGCCGCCAGGGCTGCAGGTCCTGGGCCCTGGCTTCCGCAGAGCCGACCTGGCGCTCTGCCCTCACTGGGGCGAAGCCCTCTCGCAGGGAGCTCTCAGAAAGTCCAAATGCACTCTGTGAGTCCCGTGGCCATGGCCCAAGAGCAACCTCCAGGCAGATGGGAAGTCTGCCTTTTTACATGGACCTGAAGAATTCTTTGAAGACTGCTCATCTTTGTGTCCTGTTTGGAAAAGTTGGAGGCCCATGGAAACGGAAACTGCCTGTTTCACTTGGGTCCCAGGCCCTGAGCTGAGAAGGATGGAATCTGGACCGTCCTTGGAAAGTTCACAAGAGTAAAACCTGTTCAGAGAACATTTCCTGTCGGGAATGGCTGACGCCTGGAATGTGTTACGCAAGTCTCATCTTTTGCGGACTGGAAAGAGTAACCTCACAGTGTTGGGGAGGATGGTCCTGGGCTGTTCTCAGGCGGTTCTGTTCCCACCTCAGCCATGGCAGATGTGGCTGCTGACCTCATAGCCCAGGGCAGCCCAGCTCTACTTCTCAGAGCTCATGTTGGAGTGAGAAACTTTGCCACCCTGGCTTCTACCACTGCCCCATTTCCTATGATCTGCGTGGAGACATTAGTCGTTACCATGGGCCCAGTAACACCCCCATATCATCACCAGCATTATGTCCCTATCTACACCCAAGGAACCCTAGCTCTCTCCTGCCCGCCCAGTGCTTGTCCCCGAGGGTCCTTCCTGCGCCTTGTCTCATGGTCTTATCATCATGCAGAAAAGTAGTGACTTTTCTGTGGTCTCTTAGCATGCTTTGGCTTTCATTCACTGTAAATGAGAATCTTCTTATCCATAGTCAGATGCGTTATCCATTGCGTCACTGGCCCCACCTTTCATTCACTGTAAATGAAAAACTGGCTCTGAGGCATTGAGTTTAATTTCTTGCAAAATAATGACACTTTACGGTTTTAGCAGACGGCTGGACCTCAGGAAGGATGCTGCTTGTGACATCTGTCTCCTTCTCTTCTGTCTCTGGTCACTGGCTTGTGTCCTGTTGCAGAGCAGCATCTGCACCAGTATTCTCAGTGGACTGTCCCCCCAGGGTCCAGTGGAGGACCACTCTTCCAGGAAAGTTGGCAAGCGGGGGCAGCTGGTGAGGCTACAGCCGAGACCATGTCAACTTCCACTATGATATTGAGACTACAGAAGTGGCGACATACTGCTCCAAGGTTCCAGGGTCAGGAAACTCAGGAGACAGCTTGTTCATGCAGTGCTTGTCTCAGGGGTCCCCAGATGCAGGAACAGTTCTGACTCTGCCCAAGACAAGTACAGGTGAAGGGACAGACGGCAGCTGCTGTCCCGGCTCCCGTGAGCCTTTGTCTCCAGAGGGAAAGCTCAGAGCAGTGGAAGGGTCTTGTGCTGCACCGAGGCCGATCAGGTCCAAATCTCTCTTTGCCAGGGAGCAGCCGAGGTGCTCTGGGAACACTGACCTCAGGAGCAGCTGTTCTGTTTCCCATTACTTCTCCAGGGGAAGCAGAAGTGGCCTTTGTTCAGGAAGGGCAGCTTCAGGGCTGTGACTTGACTGCTTGCTGTGAGCCTGAGCTTTTGAACTTTGCCAGAGGGTCTCCTCAGCTCTCCCTCAGTGGGGTGTGACCTGGGCGAGGCTCTTCAGTTTAAACTGAAGACGTCATGGGCTTGAAAGAAGGGGAAGCTCACAGCCTGGGCTGGGTCATTTCACCAGCGACTGATGGGGATGCAGTGTTGTCTCTTAATGGTGTCGTAGCAGAGTTCTTGGGCTGAGAAAGTCCTCAGGGGAGATATAGGAGGCCTCTATGCTGCCTGAGAGCTGCAGTATAGGCTGAGAAGCAGGAAGACATAGCATTGGCATGGTGGGCTGAAGAGAGTCCCCCTAACTCCCTTGGGTGGCATCCAGTCTGCGTCACCTCACCACGTTCTCACTGTGACTGAGAGGCGCCATTGCAAATATGGCTGTTAGGGCTGCTGTCCACACTGCATCTGTGGGACCATGGTGTGACTGTGCACTGCAGGACAGCGAGAACCACAATGTGGCGGACATGTTTCCAGCAGGCAAGAGCAGAATGGCATGTTCCCATAATGTGTATACTCTGACTACTTTCTGACTGAGGGACGAAGTAGCTCTTTTCTAGTTCATGTCAAAGCCAAGTCTGGGCCAGCAGTAGAACATGTGTCCCGAGAGTCATCTCTGCTTTAGCAGGAGGGAAGGACTCATATTCCATGGGGACACAGAGGCCATTGGGTTAACTCAGCTGGTCTCCAAGCATGATGGCAGCAGCGGTACCGAAAGAGGCAGGGTCCAGCCTGCTAGCCTGGGGCGATGTCCCAGCTGTTTGTGGGTCTTGGGAAGCTGCCGGACCTGTGCCTTGGGGTCCATAGCCACAAAGTTACAATGGCAGGAGCTGTCTCGTGGGCACCAAGTATTGCCTGAGTTTACACACACGATGGATGACTTTACTACAGCTGCCCAAGGGCCTGGGCTAGAGCAGAGGTCTCAGAGCAGCAGCCCAGGCTGCAGCTTCTGCCCTTGGTGGTAACTCAGCAGGGTCCGTCATTGCTGGGGAGCTGGAGGGTCCATGACCCCGACTCATGCACCCTGTTCTCAGGGGGCTATGGTGGCTGCTGCCCAACAGCATCGGCTGCACGTTTAGCTGCCTAGATTTTGGTATAATTTTGTAGATGGAATTTCATAAAGGATTTTATGTTTTCTGTCATGATTGTTAAGTTTGCAGTATTTAAAAATAGATGTGTAAAGGATAACATAGTGCAGGCCATAAAACACCCTTACGGCATTAACATGGGAACAAATCTGTTCATTTGGGTTTACTCTGAATGTATCTTGTATTTTATATTTTTTTAATATCCAAAGCCCTGTAGAAATAGGTTATTGAGTAGGAAGTTGGCCAAACCAGGGGTCTGGACCATGTGGGCACTTGTGAGCACTGGCAGAACCTCTGGAATTTGATCCTGATTGAAATGTAGTCATTTTCCACCTGCAAAAACAGTTTTCTGCCACGAACTGCAGGCGGGGTTTACCCAGTGCTCCCCCAGAATGACTCTCCCTTCCCAGCAGGCTCAGTGCCCCCGCATTCACACTTATATGATGGGCTCCTTGGAAAATATTTAATCTGTTTGTTTGTATTTTTAAACTTAAAAGAATGTTTGCCCTGGTATTTCCCATTAGTCTGTGATGAAATGAACCATGTGAGATCAAACTCCTGTCTCTGGGGTCTCAAACTCCAGGACCTGGTAAGTCACATCAAACTAGTGTAAACTGTATAGAAAACACATGGGTGCAGGAGAAGCGGGGCAGATTTCAAACACAGGTCTGAAGACAGTAGTTAGAGAATCAGCTGGACAGGCAGAGGCCAGGACCTATAGGGGCAGGTCAAGGGTGTGTGGGGCCAGCCTGGTATCAGTGCAGGACTTTCTAGCTGCAGGATGGGGGCAGGTTTCCTAACCTCTCTGAGCCTCAGATTTACATCTATACAGTGGGAACAATGATTCCACCTTTTACCTATGGCTGATGGTTCTCAGGAGAATTAGATGAAAAATAGTGATGGTGGTGATGATGATGATAATGATAGTGATGATGGTGATGATCATGAAGATGGTGGTGGTGATGATGAATTCCTACACTTGGAGTAGTTCTTTAATTCTTTTTGATGGCATGAATGATTTCCTGAGTTATTAGATCTATTTCTGTCCTCTGGAAGCAAGGGAATAGGTATTTATTGTTTACTTTATGCAAATGAAATCTCTTCACAGATAGCTTGTTGTTCATGTCACTAGAAAATTAATTCATTCACCATCCAACAATCCATCCATCCATCCATCCATCCACCATTTTATCCATTTGCCACCCATCTATCCACCCAATCACCATATATTCATCCATCATCCATCCATTATCCATGCATCATTCACCCATCTTTCTGCTCTGAAGAGTGCTTTGTTTGATATTGGAAATATTTTAGGCATTTTTTAAATGTAAAAGTACCTCTGTCATTTTCTATTTTATCCTTTAGGACTCTTACTAGTTTTTTTAGAGCTTCTAATTTTATGACCCATTTTTCTTAGCTGTGCTTCATGTTTTCCTCATCTCTTTCTGTGTTATATTCTGTATGGCCTTTGGGACCATCCTCCAATTCACTGACTACCTCCTTTGCTAGGTCTAACCTTCTAGGCCAAAAAATAGGAGTCATCATGTGCATGTGGGATATGATGCATTCATGGATCACTTTTGGTGCAGAAAATAGCTTGGAGCCAGCTGTGATTGGGAAACACAGGCTATGCCCACCGCTTGGGACTCTGGAGAGAACTTAGACCCAACACTTCTGTCATATGCCTGAGAGCTGTGCTTGATGTCGGAGTGGGCATCTGAGTTAGCCCACTATTTTTCAGAATTATATGTTTGATTTAACATCCAGAAGTTTATTTTTCATTTGTGGCTCTTTGGAATTTTCAAGGGAGATTTTAAAAATAAGAGTTTAGGGGCCGGAGGGTTAGCTCAGTGGTTCTGGCACCTGCCTCGCAAGCACAAGGTCCTAAGTTCAATCCCCGGTAACCACATATAATGCTGGGTGTGGTGACTCACGCTCACCAGCAATCAATACCACATACCACAGTGCCGGCTGTGGTGGCTCACGCCTGTAATCCCAGCACTCGAGAGGCAGAGACAGGAGAATTGCTGAGTTCGAGGCTTGCCTGGGCTACATAGTGAGCTCAGAGCCAGCCTGAACTACAAAAGCGAGACACTGTCTCAAAAAAAAAAAAAGTTTAGTCCATTTCTGCTCAATAATTTTCTTGGAAAGTGCAGTGACAAAAGTACAGGCTTTGGAGGACACTATTGACATCAGTTTCAGAGGTGTTTTGGGACCAGTGTGTCCTCCTCAATGTGAGTTTGTGCTCCTAGACTTCACACATTTCCTGGGACTGGAAAGACAGACTCATTCTGTTACTCCATGTCCTTGAGCCTCAGTTTCCTCATCTGTAAATGAGGCATGTGACTGAGCCTGGGTGTCAGTATGCGGACTGCAGTGTTGGGATGCTTCCGAGTCACATGTCCGTGTCCTTCACAAACCTCCTCTCCAGAGCTGTTGTGATTGGTGCTGGCTGCTAAGCCTATGTGCCCAGGAGAGGGAGCTTTGAACCCCTTTGAAACCCTTGGGTCTGAAACTCCTGCAAGGGTTTTGTGCACTTTGTAAGTCACAAGGCGTTTCTTATTACACAGTAGTTGTATGTCTTCTTCACAGGGACTGGCAGGCTTTGTGGAGATGATGTACAGAATCTTGAAGTGACATTATGCTGGGGTTGTAAAAAGATGTCTTACACTTACAGAGCCAGAGCCTCATGGCTATGTTTAATAATAATGACAACATCTACCATCTTTTGGGTGCCTTTGAGGTCCTAGTCACTTTATATATACAACTGCAGGGGTGGTGCCAGTAGTGGTGGTGATGTTGATGATGATGATGAGGAACTTAGGGTTTGGAGATGTCACTGTGAAGGAATTTTCTTAAGGTCACAGAGGGTGGAGGTGGCATTGGTAACAGCAGGATCTATATTCCATTTAGGGTAGATCTGAATTTTGCTTTCAGCTAACTAATTAAATAACTAATCAACTAATGAGCAGCCATCCAGCCAACTAATAACAACCAACAAATAGTCAACTAATCAACCAATTAACCAACAATCAGGGAACAACCCACCCACCCAACAGCAAATCACCAATAATTCATTAATCGAATCATCCACCACCTGATCAATAACCAGACATCAATCAACCTTGAGATTTCTATTACCCACTCCTCTCTGAGCTTTAGAATTACGCCCTGTCCTTGAGGACACACTGCTATATGGGACAATCATACTACCTCTGGGGAAGCTCTGGGCATCTGATTCCCCTTTCACCCCTAGGACCTCTGTGTGTTCCTTGTGCCCAGCATAGGGCAGCACACTGGCATGTGAGGTGGAGGTGAAATGGAGGTCCAGTAAACATGGCACACACACACATTCTCTTACCCACCCACAGGCTCACTTCCTCCCAAGAGACAAAGCCTTCATCAGAAGTGCTTAGGGCCCAGCTCGTCTGGGCTGGGTGTGAGGAGCTCTTCAGATTGTGCCCTCATCTCAGCTCCGCCCTCTGGTGGAGGAGCTGGGACACTGCTTTCCTGGGAATGGCCCTCCTGGGCTGTGCTCTGGATGGCCGGGTGCTGCCCTGTGGAGATTGCCCTGGTTAGGGGTCAGGGGTCTTTGCCCCGCTGAGCTGCTGACACCTTGGGTGGCCTGGGCTCTCCTCAGGCACCCCACCCCCTAATTTTATGGACAAGGCCACTGAGGCCTCAAGATCTGAGCTCTCCCCTCTCCAAAGCCCCTTCCAGCTCTGGCATTTCCAGTCTTCTCTGACTCCTCGTTAACAGAGTATTTTCATTTTCCAGTCCACATTCCAGCTTCCTCCCGGGAGCCTCAAGCCCACTGGCGGGGAAACATCGGTGTGAAATTCTCTGAAATGCACCGGGGAGCTTGCCCATCTCCTGTGAAGGGCGTGAGGCCAGGCAAGGCCGCTCGCTGCCCATCGCCCCGCAGACAGGCGCTGCCAGCGGGCTGCCGGGAACCGCACTTGGTGCCTGCATTGGTTACAGGCCCCTCGCTCCGCAGGCTGCTGGGAAATTGGGTAAGTGTTTTCTTACCCAAACTCGAGTAACCGCTGCTGAATGTATGGTTGGAAAGTCTTGGCGCTCAGAGCGGACCACACAGCGACTTGCCCGTGAAACCCAATGCCCGCTCACTCGGTTCTGCCTGCGACACCGCTGCAGCACCACGGGTTTGGAGGGATCAGGGTCTTTCCATCCATTCTGAGAGGTTTTATTAATTTGCCAGAGTCTGGAAGGTGCCTGAGTCTGCTCTTGGCCTCAACTTGGCTGTGGCAGCTGAGCCAGCCCAAGGCCCAGAGTTGAGCACCATGTCTGGCCTGTGGGCCAGGGATGTCACTGTCGCGTGTTTTCAGAGGGAGCCAGAGCCAGTGAGGAGGCAACTCGACCCAGTGTGTGCTGCGCCACATCCCGGGAGGCTGTCACCATCCAGCGCGGCCGTTTTAATCAGCCTCCAGCACTCGCACAGGCCAAGAAAAAGCTGTAAAATCTGAAGCAAGACTGGCGTCTGCTGCTGCAGCACAAAGCAGACATTGTCCTACCCAGCTCGTGTGGCCGCCTTCTTGCTGACCACACAAATGGTTGTAATCAGCCCTCGGGCTCTGCCCAGTGCTCCCAGAGCTTTGGTCACCATGCTCTGGGCACATTACCCTGCAGTCTTGAATGCCACCTTGCCACCCGCCCAGCCTGGCTGAAATAGGACAGGCAGAACCAGTGTGTGTATGCACATGCGTGTGGCTGTGTGTGCCCTTGACACACACCACTTCCCAGAGCCAAAAGGCCCTCCTGGGCAGCTGCTGCTCTGTGGAGGAGAGGGGCAAGGGCTCCGGGTCCCTGGAGTGGCCCTGGTAGCTTCTCTGTTGGAAGCTGGTGTTGAGTCCAGGGCCCGCAAATGCACCTCACCTCTCAGCCTGCACAAGGTGCCACATGTACCTTCCTGTCTGTCCCCAGAGCTCAGGCCACACCTGTTGGAGCCCCACATGAGGCGAGAGTGGTCGTGTGAGTCACCTGTGGAGCAGAGACTGGGCCTCGGGGCCTGGAGATTCCTCTGTTGCTGGCCAGGTGGGAAGGAGAGGCCTGCTCTGAGGGCTGGTTCCCAACTCGGCACCCACAGGATGTGTGCGCGTGGTTGCTCTCTAGACATGACATTTCTGGTCTAACTTGCTTTGGTTCAGCGATGGAAGTAAATGTGGAAAAACTATTACTGGGTCAGGAATGAGGGACAGTCACTGTGCAGGCTGCTGGGGGCTTGGTATTCTGGGTCTCTGTCACTTTTTAGGCTTTGTGGGGTTTTCCTCTCCTTGGAAAGAGTGAGCAGCTCTGCAGTGTGCTTGGGGGACTAAGAGGGTCTGGGGTGCCGGTCCTGTCCTGCCCTTCCCCATCCTCAATCAGCCCCCCACCCCTTCCCTCCCTTCCTGCCTACATGACTCCTCCAAGCCATTTAACCATCACTTCTCAGGAAGGAGATAAAACTGGAGTCAGGAGGATGTGGCTGGAATTAGATGAGATGATACATGCAAAGTACTTGGTCTGATTTGAAGACATGTGTCCTTCATGAATGCTATTTCTGTCTCCTTCGGGGCATGGAGCTGGAACACCACACCACACATTTTCCTGCTCTGTGGCTCCTCAGGAAGCCCCTGATGTCAGGCAGGCGCATGTCGGGCTGGTGGGCACTGGCCCACTGTTTCTCTTGTTGGCCTATTCGAGTCTCTTCCTACCACACGCCCAGCCCCCTGCAGTCACAGCTCCGTGACCTGCCTGACCCCAAAACCGACCCTGGTTGAGCATTCCTGGGGGAATCATTTCCTTCCTCCTCCAAAGGAAGCTGCTCATGATATCAGCCAGGAAGAATGGACTAACCCATGGCTCCCGGGGGACACACCGTGACCCCAGCAGCCCGCTGGCTCTGGCCGCTTGGAGTAACCAGGCCCACCCAGCATACCTTGCTGGCCACCCAGTGTCTCCTGCTCCCCGGCAGGAAGCCACAGTCGTGGGTGGGCTCCCCCATCCTGGCTGCCAGACGGGTGGTTCTTCCCCTCAGCCTTAACCCTTTCCTGTAACAGGAGGACCACGGAAGGGGTCTCTGTTTTTGTCCATGGCTGGGGGCCTCAGCTGCTCTTCTGGAGGCTGGGTTAGAACTCACTCTCTTCTCTGCTGAGTCAGGCAGGAAGCCGGCTCATGGTGGTACCTGGCCTCCTCACTGAGCCAGCATTCCCAGGAGGTGGCTTGACCAGGCCGCACTGCCCCGGCCTGGCAGGCGGGGGCACTGGTGATTCTGTGTTCTTTGCACCTAACGCCCTCTGGGGCAGCACCGGGTCCCTTGGAGACTCCTGTGCCTGCTCTCCGGGCTGCCTGGCTGAGGGTGGCAGTGAGTCCTCAGGCTCCCTGGCCACCACGATGGTCTGTGGAGCTGCTGGGAGGCCCTAGGTGAGGGTGCGTTTGGAACACTTCTCTTGGGCTCTCTGAGCCAGGGGGCCTCGGGGGGGGGGGAGATCTTGGAAGCCCCCAGCCACTCCATGCCTGCAGTACAGCAATGGCAGGAGAATAGAGAGCTGGGGTATGGTGGGAGCCCAGGGCCACACCAGCCCGCATGTGGTCCTCTGGTGAAGAGAAGCTTTTCCTTCCCCTGCCCTGCATGAGGTGGGCTTGGTTTTCTGCAGCCTTGAGGTCTTGAGCCAGGCAGCAAAGAGATGCTTACAAACCTCTCGATACAGGGAGTCAGGCCTCTGTCCTGGGTCCTGTCATGATAGCATAGCAGCTGGAATAGCTCGTGTCTGCTGAGGGCTTCTTCAGGCCAAAGATTATGCACACTTTTAAGTCTATTCCTGAATAACTCATTAAAGTTACTCTGTGGTAATATTACCATCCCATGACCATCACCAACATCATGACCACCATTACTCCAGTCTCTCCGTCACTGTCATCCACCTGAGGTTGCTAGGAAACACACAGGACTATCTTCAGGTTGTCATAGTCACTGGGCCTGAAAAGTAAACTTTCCTATAGTGTCAAGAGTCACCTGAGGACACCACGAGGAGACTGCTGGGCTCTCACTGCATGTCTGGACTGTGAAGAGGGGAGGCTATGAAACCCGCTCATGGCCCTGGTCGAGCGCACAGTCTGGGGAGATAGCAGGCATGAGCCTCTGGTCAGGTCCCCTTCTCTAGCTGGGGGGACCTTTTTGCTGGCACTTGCTTGGCTTCCTCTCCAGGCCATCCGGACCCCTCGGGCTGTGTAATGATCACTGCAGTCTGAGCCTCAGGACTAGACTGTCTGAGCAGAAGTGTGGTTACAGCATACTTATGGGTGCTGTTTTTCCAGGATGGCTCTCTCCCTTCTGCAGGCATCTGCCTGGGGTGAGTGGCCCAGTGTGGGCACATCCCTCTAGTAGACAGCATGGAGTGTGGGGCTGAGCTCAGACTAGCCACTCCAGCTGTTTGTTCTGCTGTTGGTCTTACAAGTGGACACGCAGTGCCACTGACTGAACATGTTAGCACATGTGCAGATGTGTGCAGCACCCTGGGGAGTCTCCTTCCACCACCTTGCTGTCGCCTGGCATCCGCAGGGCCCCTCCCACTACGTGATTCCTCTACCCAGAAAGCAGCAGAGAGGGTCTCTGAGAGGACAGTACCTTTTCAGCCTTACTCCTTTCACCCAGGTTCTGAGAGCTGATCTTGTCATTGCATCATTATCTTTCTGAGTAGAAACTGTGGCTTGAGCCAGGTGCCATAATACATGTTTGTAGTCCCAGCACTTGGGAGGCCAAGGCAGGAGGATTGCCATGCATTTGAGGCCAGACTCAGCTACATGGTGAGTTTCATACCACCTGAACTACATGGTGAGAACTTATATTAAAAAAACCAAATGCAAGCAAACAGAAAACAAAACAAAACAAAACAAAACAACAACAACAACAAAAAGGCAAGGAAGAAATTATTGCTTGGCTCTGATTTGGATTTGGGTCTGGGAATGGAAAATGTTACATTTTGAGACGCTAGTTCTCATTTTCAGGCAGCCAGGAAGCAGGGAGGGCAGTCTGGCTCTTTATGGCAGTGCCATCATGAGAACCCAACCTGGCCTCGGAAGCTGTGCAGGGAGGTTCCCTTAGCAACCCAAGGACTTTCCACTAGGTCCCACCACCTCTTAACATCATGCGCTGGGTTCAACTTCCCACAGGACACCTCAGGATAAATCTGGTCTCTCGAGCAGCAGGGCTGGCCCCTTTCTTGGATTCCCTCCTCGACACCAGGCTGCACAGGGTGGGGTAGAATGAAGATCCCTTCCACAGACACCAGATGTTCTAGGGCACCTATGTTCTGTATTGTTAGCCAAGCATGCAGGGACTTCTGCCCCCATGTGGGATATGTGTTGGGCAGGTCTGGCTCAGGGACGGCTTTGCATCTACTAGTTCACAAACTGTGGAAGTTTCCTAATCTCTCTGAGTCAGTGTTTCCATCTGTGAAGGGGACAGAGGAGCATTCATCTCAAATGCAAATTGTACCTGCAGTGAGGTGTGCTGGTTTCTCACCTGTGAGAGTGGCTAGCATCTGGAAGTGGGTGATTCACTGACCAATGACTAGGTGTGCAAACAGGGGTCTCTGTACATCGTTGGTGGGAGGTAAACCGAGTCTGTAAAGAAAGTGCTTTGGAAATACTTGTAGGAATGTAAGGCACACATGTCTTGTGATTTTAGGTCTGGATGTTTATGTACAGATTATACCCATATAGATGGAGTGATTACACAGATGTCAATTTCAGCATTGCTTGTAATGGCAAGAAAAGAAACATGTTGTAAGGACCTATCAGCAGAAAGTAAATACTGCTGGTTCAGTCAAGAGCATCATGTGGCTGACAGAATGACGTCCAGCAACCTATGCTCTGGCCAGGAGTCCTGGGCACTGGCGTCTGGTCTTTGTGGCTGCTCCCGATACAAGGACCACACACCCCGGAACCTGCAAGTTCCCCCCACCCCTGTTCCTCTTGGGATCTCAGCAACCTTTGACCTGTAGGCAATGGCAGTCAGCTCTTGCCTCCTGTGCTTGTGGGAACAGCTCAGGCATGAGCCAAAGGCTTCCTGGGAGACACCCGGTGGCCATCAGCTCAGTGGTGGGATTGCAGAGGGTCCAGGGTGATCCGTGTGGTGCATGAACTTGCTTGCAGGTGTGGCTTTCCACAGTCCCTTCCTGTTGACAGCAGTGACACTAGTCTTTGGAGGCTGATGAGTGCCCACAGCTCCCTTTACAGGTGCATCTGTATTAGTTTAAAAAGTAGCAGGTGGGGCCAGAGGGTTAGCTCAGTGGTTCCAGTGCCTGCCTTGCAAGCGCAAGGACCTGAGTTCGATCCCCGGTAACCACATAGAATGCTGGGTGTGGAGACACGCCCACCAATAATCAACACCGCATACCACAATGCCGGACGTGGTGGCTCATGCCTGTAATCCCAGCACTCGGGAGGCAGAGACAGGAGGATTGCTGAGTTCGGGACTTGCCTGGGCACTATAATGAGCTCAGGGCCAGCCTGAACTACAACGTGAGACTGTCTCAAAAAGCAAAAAAAAAAAAGTAGCAGGTGATGCAGGCAGGGCAAAGAGCTGGGGGTGCATGGCCCATGGGCAAGAGGTGTTCACAGCAGACTGGCCCATGGTGATGGAGAGCAGACTGGGGTGGCTGGCGCTGGGGATGGAGAGTTGGGGTGACTCTCCAGGACTGTTCTCCTCTTAGGGTGGTGAAAGGGCTCAAGTTAGAGCCGGTGGCCCCAACATGAGTCACGCGTGTAATTCCACTGAGCTGCACACTTCACTGTGGGCAAAATGGGGTATTTTATACCACTGTATCTTATAACAGTAAGGTAAGAACAGTGAAGTGCTAGGTAGTAAACTGAGTCCAGTCTGGGAGAGTATAGTGGGTGTGACTGAGGAGCCTCCACCTTGGCTGCCAGCCCACGGTGCTGCCCTAGGTCTCCAGCCTGCCCGCCTTTGATCTGCAGCTGGCTTCTTGCTGATGTACCCAGGTGGCAGCTCTGCGTGGGGTGCCCTCACTGTGGAGTGCTGGCTCTGAACCTGGCCCTGACTTGAGCCAGATGAAGGTCAAAGAAAACCAGATTTATTTCCAGGGAGAAGCCAAGCCCATGTTTGCTGTATCATCGGGCGTCAGATGATGCTTTGGTCCCCCCCACCGTGGAAAAATGCTTCCCTCCTGTGCCCCCATTAATAACAGTGGTCGGCCTGTGAGAGCTGATACACTGGCCCCTCGGAGCCGCCCTGTCTCAGGCCCTTTGATCACCCTCATGGTGGCTGCTCGCCCTCAAAAATGTTTTCACTCCATATTTTCTCTTGATGGGTTTTCAGGAAAGTAATTAAATTATTAAAACTTTAATTGCTTTCCTGTATATAATTATCGCCTACTAAAGGACACTTTTTATTCACAGGCTGAAAAGCTCCATTTCTTTCCGCCTCCTCCTCTCCTGAAGTGGCCTCACTATGCATAGCTGAGGTAAGAAAACGCTGAGGGATGTTTTTCCCTTTCTGGCTTTTACACAGTGGGCATGAATGGCGCTTTTTGACGTGGAGGGCGAGCATAGATGTCTTCTTTTGCTCCTCCTGCCCTCTGCCCTGGGGGCGTGGCAGAGGGGCTGTCTCCCAGGAGTTCCCAGGCAAATGAGTGCATTCTTGCCTTGCTGGGGTCTGCTGTCCTGCACTGGGGCTCTGTAGGAGCAGGAAGCTCAGAGTGGTGCCCAGCTGGCCCCAGGCCGCACAGCCATTGGGATTGACTTGGTCCTCTGCTTGTCTTCCAGACCCTGGGCGGGTCTCTGTCTTTTGGAGACCATCTCCAGGCCCCGGGCCAGGCATACTGCAGCTGTGGCTGTTTGGTGAACTTTCCGTCCATGCCCGAAGGCTCAGGGGCCTAGTCCATGTGACACAGTCATGGCTGATCTTGCTGTGCAGGTGGCTCCTCCTGTGACTAAGTGAGGCACCTCTTCTGTGCTGGGGGGCTGGTGGAGACTTGTGTGGGCTCAGCGTGGCCCCTTGCAGCTTGTGACAGAGCATGGGCCCCTTGCGGCTCCGCTGGGGTTTGGCTCTTGGTGCCTGACACTGTCTGAAGCAGCTTGTGGCACAGCTGGTCCTGCCCCACCCTCAGGGTGATGTGAGCTCATGCTGGGGCCTGGGGTGGAAAATGGCTCACAATGGAGAGGGAGACTCGGCTGGCAGAGGAAGTGCCGTCCGCAGCCCGCTTGGTTGTGGGTAAGATTTCAAAGTCCCTGTTTTGAAGTTATGAGACCACCAGAAAAGCATGCTGGGGCCAAAAATGACTGTAAAGGTAATAATTGTTAATAACTTGGCATCCGCTTCGTCACTCGAGCGGCCTGGGTTTGGCAAACATAAAGGACAACATTGTAAGCAAATAGGAAGGCAACAGCCTGGCTCATAAAACTGGTAACCGCACCATAACCAAATATTAAATGTGAGTTTTTAATTCAATTTATAGTTTAAATAAAGGTCTTTGCACCAGTGCAGAGGGGCGGAGGGAATGTAAGGCTATAAAGCACACGTGGAGACCCAGGCTAGAAGCCATCTGCTGACTCTGACCACGGCAGTGCTTGACCCTGCCCATTCTAGGAGCTGCCCAAGGTTTTCACTGAACATTTCAGGCATTTTTAATAAGGGGCACCATGGCCTCTGGGGCTGGTCACAATGCAGGACTGGCCCCTGAGCCAGATGCCCTCTTGTAGCACCAGCACCCCTGGCCCTCACTCATGGCCCAGGCGTCTGTGAACACAAGGCAGAGTTTCTGGCAGGCGACTTTGGGAACTCTGTGGCAATTCCTGGGCTGGACTGTGCCTTTCTCAGCACGGCCCCTGTAAGGCAGGCTGTGGGTGGGAATCAGGGAGGGTCGGTAGCTGGCTGGCTGTGCCCTCCGGTGCTGGGACTGGGGGCCACGTGTTTTCCTGGGTTGGTGCCTGGGTCTCACTGGTGAGCAACCCTGGTGATTCCAGCTCCTCTGGTTGGCCCTGCCCTGTCCAGTCCCCCTGGTGCTGGATATTTCACTGACTCACAGAGACTCGGGTCACAACATGATGGTGACATTCCCTTCCCTCCTCCTCCCCTCTGTCTGGGGTTGAGGTCCATCTTGGCCAGCCCTGCATCCCTCGAGGCCCTTGTCAGCCCTGTATCCCCTGCCAAAGGAGGATTCAGTCTTCGAGGGCCATCCTGGAAGTAGAGGCTGGGCCCTCACCAGGCAGGAAGCCCCTGGCAGTTTAACCCTAGCTTCAAGACTCAGGAAGAGTGAGAAATGAATTTCTGTTCTTTATAAGTTTCATTGGCTTGGGCATTCTGTTATAGTAGCAGGAACACACCCAGGCAGCAAGCAGTGGAAGCATGTGTGAAGTACTGACACAGGCTACCACGTGGCTGAGCCTTGATGATGTACTGCTGTGAGAAGGGCTGTGGACTGCATGATTCTGCCCACAGGAAATGTCCAGGAGACCCACAGAGGCAGGAGACAGTCAGGTCCTGGTCTGGGGAAGGGGCTGTTCTGGAATTAGCTGTGGGAGTGGAGGTGCAATTTTATACTATAAGCTGGTAACTTTCACACTTAAAAGGAGTTTGCTTTCTGGTGTGACTTTTATCTCCGTGAAGAAGAAAGCATCTGCTTTTCTTACTTCTGACTTCTGGTTCCCCCACCTTTCCCAGGCACCATGTAGACAGTAAGGCTCTGTTCTTGCCCGAGAAATTGTTTTTTCAAGACTGGCCCAGGAGGCAAGCTTCAGGCTTCAGCCTGGGTCCTCCTGGGCAGGGCTGTGTGGATAGAAGGCAGGGGCTGCCTAAGCTGCAGGGGTCGGGGGTCAGGGGTGTGGGGCCAGCTGGGGCCAGTGAGGAGTAGGAGACTACACAGATGGCCATGCAGCGCCCCACCACAGCTGGGTCCTCTCCTCCCTGAGGGCCGGCTAATTCTGTGTTGGGAGCCGAGTGTGGGGTGGAGTCTGACTCAGGAGTCCAGTCACCTGTGGCCCCGAACTCTGACTCTGGCCATCATCGAGGTGAGTCCTCAGGCAGACCTCTGTTCCCAGCTTGGGGCCGTGCCCTGGGGCAGCTGCATGGGTTCTGGGCCAGGGTCTCCCCTTGTGGAGCAGCTGAGTGCCATGTGGTATGGCAGGGTGTCCAGCTCTCCTAGCACTGGCCATGATGGCTGTGACGGGACCACTACGTGGAAGCTCTTTGAATTGGCAGCTGCCGGAGTGTAGACTATTGGGTCCTGCTGCCCGTCTCCTCTGGTAGCAGGGGGCAAGACTGGAGGGCTAGAGCTGGGGCAGGAGGTACATGAAGAGGCCAGGACACACAGGTGGAATGACAGCATGGCTGGGCCTCCTCCTGCCCTGCCAGGGCCACTAGGCAAACAGGGGCACCAGACAAGGCAGAGGCACTTCAGAACCATGGCACTGTAGGGTGTCTTCCTCAGCACAGTGCCCCACTTGGTGGCTCAGCCAAGGGACGTGGGTTACCCAGGCCAGGTTAGGGGCCTTGCCCTCAGTGGACCCTCATGCCCAGCCCCAGCATCTGCCTCACAGATTGAGCTGCGGGGCCCTCTATGTGTGGTTTGTGTTCACTGTGGAGCTGCATTGCACCGGGGATTTCTGTGCTGTGTTCTGCTTCTGCTGGCCTGTCCCCTGGCACTTGGCTGCTCTGATGTCTTCAGGTCACATGAGGGTAACATTACAGTGTGTGAAGATCTGAGAATACACACACAATGAAGGGACAAGCCGGGGCTGGATGACAGAGATGAGGCTGTGGAGATTGGAGTGCTGGAGACAATGGAGCAGGGGCTGACGTGCCAGGCCACAAAGGGGACTGTGGCAGTAAGCAGGGGAGGCAGTGGGCCAAGGACACACTCAGGGGTGGCACTGTTCTGAGCACAGCACCAGGGTTTTGCTTTTAGAGGAGGTGGGTGCAAAGCAGAGCCCAGAGCTACACAGCCTCACACCAGAGTCCACGCTTCCTCTGAGAGAGGCTCCCTTTTGCTCCCACTGACGGGATGGAGGATGCCAGGCCCTCTGCATCGGGGGCGTTGTGTCCACCATTCAGGAAAACTGGACATTCCTGCCTCGCATATGGGCTGGGTGAGAGCTTGCTGAGACACCAGCTGGGAAGGCCCAGGCAGCATTTGAACTCAGTCTGATTTTGAGCCCAGGCTGCTGGCCCCACAGAGGTCAGCCTGTTCCTGTGTCCTGGTTGGGGCACCGTGGGCTGCAGCTCCACCCCTGGAAAGTTCCCACTGCCTGGCCAGTCCAGTTACGGCTGAGAGGCTCAGGCCCTGCCCTCCAGTCTCTGTCCTGGCCTGGACTCAGGGCTCCACCCTGTCCTCCAGACAGGAAATGTGAATCAAAATAGCAGGACACTCTGCGTCATAATTAGTGTGGGCCGGGGGCTTCATGGCCTGATGAGGAGGCCACCGAACTAGCCCATGATGCTGCCCAGCCCTCCACCTCTCTGTGGATCACTGTCCCTCTGGTCAGGGGCAGGCACACACAGACCAAGGGAGACGCAGACAGAGAAGAGGGGGACAGGCACAGAGGCTGAGAAGGGGCAAGAGAGGGAGAGGTGCAGAGACAGAGAAGGGCCAGGGAGGAAGGAGGAAGGGTGGCCATGATGGGAGCCCCTCGTCAGCCCAGACTGTTTCTGACCCTTGCTCCTGACTGGGCCGGCAGGTTCTGGTCCCAGTATCCCATGCCCAGAGGCTCCTGTGGCTCTGGGCCAACTGCAATCCACAGCCTGCTGCTCCTTGCCACCCCTCAGCACTGCCCAGTGCCCCTGTCCTCTGTCACCCAGGTCAGCACCTGTCCCGGTCCTCCTCTATGTCTCTCAGCCCCTTCTCTGGAACCCTTTGCCTCACAGAAAGGTCTCAAGACAGAGGAGGCCTGGGGGTCCCACAGCATGAGCTGCCCCTGTCCCAGTCCCTGCCCTGTGCCATGCCCTTCCTGCCCCAGACTTCTGAAGCTGCCCTCCCCGTTGGTCCTCTTTTGGTCAGTGGGGTGAGGGTTTGCGGCTGTGCAAGAGACTGGGTCTTTGAGGATGGCGGGTTGGGTGTCCACGCTCAGGGGCCTGGAACCTAAGGGAGATGGAAGGTTCTGCTGCTGTGGGGAAGGAAGAACTGGGAGCAACCCGCCCCTGCCTTTTCCGTGTTCGCGGTGCCATGTGGCCATTGTGTCCCTCGTGTCACTGCCTCCCTGTGTGGCCACTGTCACGGCAGCAGGTGAGGCTGGCGTCCCTGTTGTCCACATGCCAGCTCGTTAATGGAGCTCAGAGAGCTTCTCCTTCTCTACCCTGCAGTGTCCTGGGTCGGTGGCCGGACAGGGGAGCAGCAAAGGCCAGAGGCAGGGGAGGCTACAGGTTGAGCAGATGTGGCCGTCAGAGCAATGGGGTAGAGGCCAGGAGGTGCCTGGGGCAGGGCTGGGGCCTTCTGCAGTGTGAGTGGACCTTTCGTGTAGGGGCCACAGCCCAGCAGAAATGGACTGGGCTGGCAGGGATCATGAGAGTGGAGAGGCCCAGGATGGGGCTGGCCTGAGAGGCAGGAATACCTGATTCCTGGGGTCCAGATTCTTCAGGGCTCAGACCAGGTTGCAGCCACTGTCTTGCCTGTGGCAGCTGCAGTTGGTGACACCAAGCCAGGCTCTGTCTGGCCAAGGCTCATAGCCTCCTGGAAGGGGTCTCTTGAGGACGTCCACACTCCGGGCACCTAATTACGCGTCTAACCTCTGCAGGGCTCTGTGGAGGATGTTTAGTCTGGCTGCGTCATGTGGGACTCACAGGTCAGCGGTGGCCTTCCTGACAGCTTGCCCCCATGATCCCCAAGAGAAAGGAAGAGGGGTCACCCTTGACAGCTCTGGGCCCAGACTGAGTGTGTGCTAGGCAGGGTTGCAGCCTGGACTGGCAGGCCAGGAAGTTGGGGCGGAGGGCGACTGGGCCCCTGCTCCTGGGCCAGCGTGGGGTGGGCTTTGCTCAGAATTCGGACTAGCTCTGCTCGTGTGGTAGAGAATCCACCTTTTAGAATGGAGAACACCTTTTGCCTCAGTCTCTCCCCTGTGAGACAGCAGGTGTGTGTCTTGTGCTCCCCTATGCAGCCCCTCAACAGATGTGTGGTTGAGCAGCTGGCCTGTGGGACACAGTCCTGGAGGAGGGGCTGCAGCAGGACAGTGTGGCAGGGACACTACACTCTCTATTCTCGGCTTCCTGGGTGCCTTACCAAGGTGAGTTCAGGCTTGTAAAGTTTCTAAGTGCAGTGACCCTGCTGTCTCCCCTTGGTGCAGTCTGAGTGATCCTGCCACCCAGATGTTTGGGACCTCTGGGTTGTGGGGTGCTGTGCTGGCCAACCAGACCCCATGGCAAATGGTAGGTCTCTGAGCCTGGCACGTAGTGGCCACTCTGTCCCTGTGGCTGTTGCAGCTAGCCCTGCTGAGAGCTGAGCCTGGTGCAGGTGACAGGCATATCCTGTGTGCCCAGTTGCATTAGGGGGCAGCCAGAGTGAACAATGAGCAGTGCTCACTGTCTGGGCCACGGCAGGAGCACACGCAAACATACATAAGCACATGAGCCCGCTGATGGCTGGTGCTCCTTGGTATCATGCTGTGCCCACATGCAGAGAACCCCATGCCACTCAGAGCAGCTGGCAAGCTACAGGTCTGGCAGCCTTCCCAGCTTACTTCTGGCCTCTCCAAGGCTTTACATGGTATTCGCAGGTGCCAGGTGCTTCTTAGCCATTTCCCACCTGTAGAGCTGCCATCCCACCTGGGGATGATTCTGTCACCTGGTTTGTGAGATGGCGCTGGCTGTGGAAGTTTGGGGCCCTGTGTCCAACCCTGTTCTCCCCAGAGGCATGATGGTTTTGGTGTGGGGCTTTGCATAGTGACAGACAGGGACCACATACATGGCCTGGGCTGCCTTGGTGCTTGGTTCTTCTTGGTCAGAACCATGCCTCACTGTAAAGCAGGCCAGGAGTGCAGTCCGGTCCAGCAAAGCTGGGGGCCTGGCTAGATCTCCCCTGCAGTGTCTCCCACATCACACCTGGGACTCTCTTGCCTTCTAGTGACTCTCAGGAGTTCTCTGCTGCCAGGTTCTGTGCTAGGTCAGGGGCCAGTGGAGAAGAGTAAAAGCTCTGGGAACAGTCCCACCTTCATGGAGGCTGCTCTAGGGGAGGGAGACCAATCATGGTGACAAGTGCTGGTACAGGCCCATGATTGCCCCAAAGTGAGAGAGTGTTTTGGGGACTGGGGAAAGTTACAGCCTTAAACAGCATGGCAGGCCTTGAGGCTTTGCTGGGAAGGAGACATTTAAGGAGAAGATCGACAGAGGTTGGACTGGGAGCCTTGTGGAGCCCAGAGTAAGAATCTCAGTGTGAGGGAATGGCCAGTGCAAAGGCCCTGGGGCAGAACATGCCTGGAGCATTCAGTGGGCTGCAGGATGCAGGGGCTGCACCCATAGAAGCAGGAGGAAGGCCCATGGGATAGGATCAGCCCCATCCAGGGGCAGATCACGGAGGGATATGCAGGCTGTTTTCTAGACTGAGTCTCCTGAAGGTCATGGATGGCTGCATTCAGAGCTAGGACCCCTGTTCTACCTTGGAGCTCTGCCAGTGGCCCTGGGTGTCAGGTTCTTCAATAAACGAGAAGCTCAGGACTCAGAGGCAATGCCACCACTGCCTGAGGTCACTGTCAGATGAGAGGGAGGTCTACAGTCCAGTCTTCCAGTCAGGGCAGGGGACATGGAGGTTGTCCAGGCACCGGGCCTGGGAGCCGGGTACACTGGTGACTGCCCCTCTCTCCAGCAGAAAGTCAGTGTTCAGATCCTCTGTCCAGGCACCGGTTCTCAGGCACACATGCTGTGGCTTGCACCAGGGCCGCAGAGCTGCAAAACACCGCACAATTCTCCCTCGGCCAAGGTGGCAGCAGGGAAGCAGCAAATAATTACATGAGCGTCAAGGCTCCTGCTCAGAGCAGTGAGCGCATTGCATGGCTTCTCTACACATGCACCAGCCTGCGCACAGCCATGGCATCCTCTAGTATCCAAAAAGCAAGGCTCCCAAGGCCGGAGGCTGCATGGTGACCTTCACCCTGACCTTTGGCAGTGCCCCTTGCTCTGTGGCGTGCTGGTGTGCTCCTGTGGGTTCGTGTTTACTGACTCAGAGCTGATGCCAAAGGTCAGAGGGTATGGCCTTGGCACATTGTGGGCAAGAGGCTGCATCCTGTGTGGGCCACAGGCCCCAGCCACTCTGCCTGCCACTGTGGCTTCGGGCACCCAGGTGGTGCCACCCATCCTTCCCTGCTTCTTTCTCAAGATGTTTCCGCAGGACATGGAGCAGGTCTGCCTCATGCAGGGCAGTCGTGAACATACCCAGAATGTAATATCCATGAGAGCAGCTGCCAGAGGCCACAGGCATGGGCTCTGGGGATGTGACTTGTCTGTTTGAACTCAGCACTTCATTGGAGATTATGAAGTAAATATTAATGTGGAGATGCCACACTGCTGAGGATGGTGGGAGGCAGATGACCTGGAGAGAGTGGCAGTATGAGCCTGGAAGCCAGTGGGGGCTGTCACAGCAGGGGGTGGTCTCTGACCAAGGGGAACATACAAGGCTGAAGGGTAAAGTGCGCCAGGGCCTGGGTTTGAGTTGCAGCACTAAAACAAACAAACAAAAACAAAGGAAGGGGCAGAGGTCTGTGTTTACCGTATTTAGAATAAACCCACTTATCTAGATTTTTAAAAGAATCCCTGTGCTGGTGGGTACAGAGAAACATTCTAAAGTAATGCACAAATAATTCTCATACTATTAAGAGTCCTTGTTCTGAGATTGAAGGGAACATAACATCTAAAAAAAAAAAAATGTGTGTTACTTTTTCAGTGAAAAACCTAGTTTAAAAAAAATAAAGCATTCGGGGCCGGAGGGTTAGCTCAGTGGTTCCGGCGCCTGCCTCGCAAGCGTAAGGACCTGAGTTTGAACCCCGGTAACCACATATAATGCTGGGCGTGGAGACACACCCACCAACAATCAACACCGCATACCACAATGCCGGACGTGGTGGCTCACGCCTGTAATCCCAGCACTCGGGAGGCAGAGACAGGAGGATTGCTGAGTTTGCGGCGGCTTGCCTGGGCACCATAGTGAGCTCAGGGCCAGCCTGAACTACAACGCGAGACCCTGTCTCCAAAAAGCAAAAAAAAAAAAAAAGCATTCGCTTGCTGTGGAGGGGAAGTCAGACAGGGGCATCAGGAGCTGACCAGGCCTCCATCTGACCCCAGCGGCCTTTCTCATTAGGTCTGTGACCTCGGGCCAGTGAGAGTTCTGACCTCTCCATGGGGTCATGGGCTGCCGCCAGGGCTTGAGTGATTGTGAAGACACCCTCTTTTCTCTTTTCTCCTTTTTTCTCTTCCCTCTCAGTGCTAGGGGTGGAACCCAGGGCTTGTACACGCTAGGCTCTGCTGCTGAGCAGTCTTGCCACCCCGGCCCAGATCAGTGTTTTCTGACTCCAGTGGGTAAGGGGTTGATGCCCCACTTCATGATAGGCAGTTGCATTGCTACTTCATCTTTGTAATGCATCACTTTTCTCTGTGTGTGTGTGTGCACGCATGCATGCTGCCCGTGCATGTACGTGTACATGCAGAAATGGACTCACTTTAAGAATAAAAGGTGTGGAAAGGAAAGTTAATGGGAGGGATGATGGAAGCACAAAGAAAAGCATTACAACTACCAACTCATGAAAAAGATGGTAGAGAGAACAGCTCTTGGTTTGGGTACTATTGAGCAGGAACTAGTACTGAGATGAATCGGCTGCAGCTGTTTCTCTCCTTAATTTACTCTGCTAGGGAGCCAAAGCCCCAGGGCAGAGGCCGATTGGTGGCTTGGGTTCTGTGCCCACCTCCAATGTCCTGGAATGTGGAGCACCTTGATTGATGCTGGGATTCACTAATAAGGGAAGGGAAAATAGGAGGGTAGCAACCAAAAGGAGGGATTCTGGGTGGGTGAAAATGAAATAAAATAGTGCAGCTTTTTTTCTTTCCAGTGTCAAGTTAGGCTGGGTTAACGTCTATAGTGTTTCAGTGGCTAAATGAGTAAGCTTCTTTCCAACTCCACTGCTGTGTTCTTGCTTCTCTGTCTGGGGCTTGTTGAGGCCTCTGCTTCCCCGGTCTCTCAGGGACTTGGCTCCTTCTGGTGGCAGCTTTCACCTACCCTCTGGATCTGTCCAGAAGAGCAGGGAGAAGCAGACAGAGGAACACTTGGGGCCAGCGGCCAACCCACAGCTGGGACTTCGTCTGGTGGATATGGGGGAAGGAAAGGGAAACATCTGGAGCCCACTTGCTGGGCCTGTGACGGCTCTCAGCACTGAACAGGCGATTTCCTTGTCATCCCAGGCCTGGGAGCTCAACATGTCTGCTCTGGGCGTGGATGGTCCACTCTACCACAGTAGATAAGGTGTGTGGTTCCAGCATCCCCACTTCCGTGCTCTGGGCACCCTGAGCTGGTCTTCCCGCAGGGAATCATAGCCTGGCAGAGGAGCCAGATCTTCCCAGGCTCGTGTACTAAAGTGACAGGCATCAGCCACTGAGCGTGGGTGTTGCTTTACGCAGTGGCAGGTGCGGCCAAACCATGTTACAGACTTTTTTTTACAACAGTGACTTTGAGGGAGAATTCATGTAATCCTGGCAATTTCAACATTAAGGTTTCAAAGCTCCGATGGACCCAAAATAAACATATACAGATTTTCCACCAATTTAAAAAATAATAATCCTAAACCCAAAAGGACTTTAGTCTTGTTTCTTGAATCGGTGGCTTCCTTCCCAAAATAGAGTGAGTGGAGGGTGTCAGAGTAAAGGGGTCAAGCTGGGCCCCCCCTCCCTCAGCTGGAAGCCCATGATCTCCCTGTCAGGGCTGCTAAGCTCCTCTGGCAGCCTGGAAATCCGCTGACACTCGGCCCCTGCAGGGTGCCCAGCCTTGTGGCTTGCTGAGTGCCCTCGAGTGAAGAGGTGTGGTCTTGGCAGGATATATAATGGATGATACAGTTTGTGAGTATAAGGAGATTTCCTTTCTTTTTCAATAGTTTGATTATAATATTAAAAAAATAAAGAAGACGAGTGGCCTGTAGGCCCCAGAGTGGGCACGCATGGGAGGGTGTGTAGAGAATTTCCCAGGGCCCAGATCAGCAGCTAAGGTGAAAACCTTGGAGACAGCATAACTGCATTCCCTCAGGATCATTGTCCCTAGCAAAAAGCATCTTGGCTCACACAGTGTTAGCCTACCTGCTCCTGTCCCATGATGCTCTGGGGCCCAGCCTTGCTCAGACACTGACCCTTTTTATGTCTCGGACAGAGCAGATGACAGATGAGCCAGCCCAGGGAGCACAGTCTCTCCCTGGTCACTCAGGTTCCTGCTCCTAACTCAGAGGCCTGGGACTGCACAGCTTCTGAGTTGGGAAATCAAAGGCTGGGAGCAGGGCCTTACCCTCAGCACTCTGCTGAGGTGTCAGGAACTGTCCTGGTCCAGTCCAGAGTCATTTCCTCTGTGCTCAGACACGGGGACCTTGGGGTGGGGATGACAGTCACAATCATCTGGTACCATGCCAGGGTGCAGGCTGGATGGCCTATCCCACGCTGTACTCAAAGAGGCAGGGCCTGGCCGGGCCACTCCTGTTCTTGTGAATCTGTTGGAAAATTTCTTGAATGCTCAGGAAAAGATGAGATTTAATACAGTGATCTATTGAAGGACCAGAGAAGTCTGTTGCTCCTGCTTAGGTTGCCACTCCAGTTTGGCAAGCCAGGAGGTCACAGAGGCTGCAGAACACTGCTGCAGATGGTCACAGTGGCCTGCAGCTATCACCTGGCACTAACACCAGGCCGGAGCACAGTCCCGGTCAACCTCCTGAAGCCCTGGTGGGAATAAATTACACTGATGGGGTGGAATCTAGACTAACCCAGATAACAGGGTATTCTGGGAAATGTAGTTCAGGCTTCCAGCCCCTGCAACAGAAGGGACAAGGGCTGGGTTTCTATCTGAGGATAAGTGTGATCATTGATGTTTAAAAATCTACCACCACAAAAGCTGGAAATGCTTGGACATCAAACATAAGTTTATAATTATTACAAGTTGTTAGTTTGTTGGCATTGGAGGAGGTAATCAAAGGGGTTGGAAACCTGGCTTTGAAAGTAGTTATAGCACCTCGGAAGTGTGTGTTAGCTTTCTGTTACTGTGATGGACTACTTGGGACAATTAATTTATAGACAGAACAGGTTTCTTCAGCTACTCGTTTTGGAGATTGTAGTCCAAGACTGGGAAGACTCTCATTTGGGCCTCTGCTGGGTGCCAGGGGCAGTGGTGAGGATCCTGCCTGGGACCAACCTGCTTGCCTCCCAGCAGGGAGAACAAGCCGAGCATGGTGGAGCATGCTTGTAATCCCAGCACACAAGAGGCTGAGGTAAGAGGATTGCCATGGGTTCAAGGTCAGGCTGGGCTACATAGAGAGTTAAGGGCAAACTAGAATGACACTCTGTCTCAAAAACAAAAGCAAAAAAATCACCAGCAGGGAAAGCTGAGGGAGAAGATGGCCACGTCCCACTGTGCCCCAAAGGGCCTGTACTCCTTGAGTCGCGGCAGCCCCCAGTCACCTTCCCTGAGTGCCCAGTCCGAATCATAGGCCTGTCTGGTTTTCCAGAGGTTAGGGCTCTAGAGCATCTTCTCCCTGAGTAGGTCTTCAGCTTTCTGAGAGTAGGCATTATGTCTCTGAATCTTCAAAGCCCACAGAAAGACATTTCTTAAAAAGAACATAAAAATACATGCTCATTAAACAAGAAAACTGGACAAGTAAAGAGCTTCAGGAAGAAACCCCAGCTCTTCTTTGCCTCAGAGCTCTGGGGACAGGTATACTGGTGGCTACTCTGTCACCACTGCTGCGTCCACAAGGGGCAGCAGTGCCTGACCCCACTTCCTGGTGTGTCACTTGCTGGGGTGCATGCCAGGCCTCTCCCCACACCCCTCTGTGCTGTGATCAGCACAGATGCCTCCTTGTTCCACTTGCAGGCTGCCCTGACCCTCTAAGCCATGAGTTAGGGCCACTGCTCTGCCTATCACCGGAGGTCATGTGATGTAGGGCCAGTCACAGCAGGTCCGCCAGCATGACCATGGTGGGTGCTGTGCGCCCCTGGGTGAATCTGGGTACTTCCCAGTTCTCAGTGATCAACACAGTGTCCGCAGGTGGCCAGACAGGGCTCTGAGAGCAGCAGATGTGAAGTCCCACACTGGGGTGGCATCAGTTGCCAAATGCAGCTTCCAGGTGAGTGGTGTGGACAGAAGACTGCAGAACTCCAGGCACATCCACAAATAGCAGCTACCCTCCTCAGTGAGAGGAGGGGCTTAGGGATGGTTCCCACTAGGATGACCGAGGCCATTAGCTCTTCTCTGGGGATCAGACTCACATGAACCTTGACTTGGGTGAAGGCTCTAGGAGGCCCACAGCAAGACCTTAGCTCAGGGCTTCCTGGCTTCTCTGGCCTTGGATCCTTTTAGTTACAACAGGGCCTGGCCATGTCCAGTAGACTGGTCTGCACAGTTGGCTTTTGAGGAGGACCCTTCCTGGTGTGGTTTGCAGATGTCGGAGGAGTGGGTTTGTGTCTGAGCCAGCAGAGAGGCATAATGAGGTGGGTCCTGGGCACTGGGGAGAAGGAGGCTTTGTTGCCGAGTGGTGGTGTTGTCTGGCTTCTGGAGCCCCTCGCCCCATCCTTGGGGCCTGTACCCAGCTGCCCCAAGCCCTGTCTATCTAGGACTGGGCTGTTTCCCAGCTGCACACAGGCACAATGAGCAGCTGCTGAGGGTCAGGGTGGGGAGGGTGAGGCCAGAGGCCAGGGACATGGAGAGCAGCCCTGCTCACAAGCTTGCCCCCCTGCAAGGCCCTGCATATGTCCAGGGTGGCCCTTGGTTTAGGAGGGAATGAGCGGCTCCACCTGGCTTCCATGCTGGGCCTTGTGGAACACTCATGTTTTTGGAAGTAGCAGGGGGCTGTGGCTTCTGCTGGGTCAGTCAGTGATGGATGGCAGCCCCAGGGCCCCGGCACTTTTCCATCAGTGCCCAAGTAAACATAGGTCTGATGATCTTGGGACATGCCATAAGGAGGAAGCCCAGAGACTGTTCCTGTCCAGAACTCCTCTCTCAGACAGTGGGGGAAACTGAGGGTGACAGTGGCAGAGGGACGGCCTGCAGCCAAGGCAGGGCTGGAACTGGGTGACCCTCAACTCCAGGTTCCCCGCCCATACCATGGCTTAGGATGGACAGTGACCTTGTCTCCTGAGTATCTCTCTGGTCAGCATGGGGGCCAGGATCCCCACACAGTGACCCTTTCTTATTACCGCTTGTCTAGTGCTAAAATGTTTCATTATGGAAATATTCAAGTGCATACAAACTCAGCCAAGGTTCTGAGTGCCTCAGCTGGTCTAAAGATTCCTGGCTGCCCAGGCACCCTGCAGGGTTATTTTGAAGTAAATTCCTGCTACTGTACCTTCCATGCCTATTTCCACGTGTGTCCATGAAAGATAAGGGTTTCGTTCTCCTTTAGATTAAATACTTCAGGATGAGAATTGTAGCTTTACATTTTGTTGTAAGAAATAACAGTATAGTAACAATAACAGAGACCATTGTACCTTTGAGCATCTTTCTCATCACATATGAAATACCACGCACTGACCACGTTTAACAACAATTCTCAGTATTGCTCAATAGCCAAGCGATGTTTACTTTTCCCCCACAGGCCAGAATCGTGCTGGTTTGTTTGACTGATGTGCTTTTTAATGAATTAGCAAACTGCCCTGGGTGAGTGCCAAAATGAGCAGAGCGTTTCTCATGGTCTGCAATTTACATACTGTGCAATTCACCCTGAGGAGTGTGGCATTCAATGCTCATTTACTGGCTTTTAATTAAAAATGTGACACATGGAGATTTAAACTGTATCAACAATAAAATATTAAAATGAGTGTTCTTATCCCTATGACCTCCTGTGGGCTTGTATCTTTATTATACAAGTTGGACAATAATAATAAATGACATAGATATCACATATATGGCATCAGCACAAAAGAAAAAATTACTCTAAATCCCATACTTAGAAATAACCATCAAATTTATTTAAAGTTTTCTTCCTTTCACAGGGATTGTTTTTTTTGAACAAAGTTTAGAAAAGCTTCTACTTTGTATATGCTGTGTTGGAAAGTGCTGGAGAATGCATTTTCCCACTAATTCCTGGCCTGGCTGGAAGAGCAGCGGGGTCTTAGGGTTACCCCTGGGGGTCTGGACCAGGATCTGGGGAAGACTTTGGGGACCTGTGGGACCGGATGGAAGGATCACGCATCTTTGTTTTCCCTGAGTCCAATGTCTCCTTCCATTGTGGATGTAGGCAGCAAACCGGTATCATTAGCAAAGTCTGTCACCTTGTCCAGTGGGCCCGGACACAGTTCAAAGCACAGCCATCATGTCCATTTTCTCAAAATAGAATCTGAGCTCAGGGCTCGAGTCAAGGAAGCTGTTAGACTATGAGATTTGTGTCCCACAAAAGTGCATAGCTGACTGTATCACAGATAGAATGAGTTAATAACTATTTCAAGATAATTGGTTTTTTCACAATCCCGAAAATTTTATGCATGTAAAGACATTCCAAGGAGAGAACCCTGGCTATGCAAGACTTCCAAAGGGGTCCGAGGCCCCAGCGGGTTAAGAATCCCTGAATTAGAAAGAAATGCTTCCCGTCTAGCTCACTGATGATTTATTTTGTATTTTACAAACCCGGGCCCCTTTGCAGAGCTCAGTTGCCTGCCTCCTGCCCCCGCCAGTCTTGTTTTTCCGGCGCCAGGGTCCCGGGGCGCGAGGCCGCGGGCGGAGGACCGCGGGCTGTCTGCTCAGAGGTAGCAGGCAGGGCTGTTTTCCATGGCCGCCTGCCCTCTTCTGAGATGAGTACACAGCTGGTTTTCTCAGTGCTGCGCCTGCCCTCCTGGGGTTCCGGGAGAAAGTCCATCTCAAGTCACATGCTGTGCTGCCCAGCGTGGCTGGGGGAGGAGCTCTGCCTGCCTCTGCAGCAGGCCCGGAGGGCCAAGGCTGAGCCTGCTGCACATCCCCAGGGCTGGGGCCCTGGCTGAGCACAGAAAGAAGCTGGCGCCAGGCCGGGCACATTCAGGGCTCTGTGCTCCTGGGTCCTGGGGAAATTCTAACCTCCTGTCACCGTGCTGCAGCCTGGGACAATCCAGTGACTCTGTGACCACTGCCATGCAGCAAATTCACCTCACTGCTCACTGTTGGCCCCGGCCCAGGGGCTGGGCACTGATGCCAAGCAAGGCAGGACTGGTCTGGCAGAGGGGACCTGACTTTGAGATGGGTAGCCCAGTGGGAGGGTTCCTGAGCCCAGTCCTCTAGCTGTGAAATGTGGGCAGCAGTGTAACCCTCTGTGCCTCAGTTTCTCCATCTGTCAAGTGGGGTATCAGAGATTTAGGGGAACCTGCAGGGATCTTTAGGGCTGTGCTCCATGTGATAACTGCCATATTTAAAGTGTATGGTTTAGTGGAGACATGTGTGTGTCTGCTCAGACGTAGAGAACTTCAGGAAGCCATGTTCATCTGTTCATTGCCAAATACTGAGCTCAGGCACCATGCTGGGTAGAGCCAAACAGACAGGGCACCAGGCCTCATGGGTGAGTCTGCTCAGAGTTGAGCTGAGCATGTGTGAGGGACCCTGTCTCTCTTTCCATGTCCTGCCGTGGAGTCAGTGCTGAGCTCTGAGGGCTCTTAGCTCATCAGCACCACAGCCTGCCTGGAACCAGGAGGCTTTAGTGGGGGCGGCACCTCTTGGTGTCATCCCAGCACAGAGCTGCCTGGCAGCCCTAGCGGCCTGTGACCAGTGGGTGGCTGCTGCCTGTCTCTGTGGTTGGTATGTTGTGTTCCCTCCACTGCACATGCTGCAGACCCCATGAGGGCAGAGAGCTGTGTCTTTGGGAGTGGGATGAGTGGACTTCTTGGCCCTCCATCCCTCTGTCCCTCTCTGGCGTGAAGACAGAGCGGCCCTTCCCTCCGAAGGACTGGTCCTTCAAGGCGCCATCTTGAAATCCGGGACTCAGTATCATCTTGAGCAGTATGGATGCTAGAGCCGTGGAAAGTGGACTTCTGCTCTTTAGAAATCACCCAGCCCCACCGTTTTTTCTTCTAGCTGCTAGATAAATTAAGGCTCAGTTCCACAGGGGCCAAGTTCCTGCCTGGCAGTGTCCCTCAGACCTCACATGGGCCGACCAGGCAATGTCCATGGCAGTGCAGGTCACCCCAAACACCTGCCTGTTGGAGGGATGTTCTAAGTGATGCCCACGCTGTCCCCAGGGTTCTGTGGCAGGGTCAAGAGCCTCAGAGAAAAAGTCTTTCAGAATTTCAAGCTGATGATAGAAGGCATTAGCCAAGCATGGCCCCTCCATCCTGTGGGGTTGCCCAGGCTGCCTGGGGCCTCATTTTGATAGTAATTTTGCTTCTTGATTATTATTTTATTTTACTTTTTATTGTTCTTGGCTCAAGCTAATCCAATCCAAGTGGATTTGGAGATGCACAGCTGTGACTGGGCAGGTGGACACAGATCCCTTTTTTTTTTTTTTTTTTTTTTTTTGCTTTTTGAGACAGGGTCTCGCTTTGTAGTTCAGGCTGGCTCTGAGCTCACTATGTAGCCCAGGCAAGTCCCGAACTCAGCAATCCTCCTGTCTCTGCCTCCCAAGTGCTGGGATTACAGGCGTGAGCCACCACGCCCGGCACACACAGATCCCTTTTGAAAGCCTGGGTAGTGTTTTGTTTCCATGGAGAGGGCACCCAGGTGACCCTGAGGGGGACCCAGGTCCAGCCCAGTGGCATGGGTCCTGGCTACTGTCTCAATGGCTGGGGCCCTTCCAAGCTTCACATAGCTGTATCTTTGGATTCACTTTCCCACCAAGAGTTAGTCCCTTCTGATGGAAAGAGATGGGTCCCAGAGGCAATAGTGTTTTGTCCTGAGCTCAAGGTGGACAACGTCAGACCACAGGGCGTGTCCGAGTGTCTGTGCACGTGGTCCAGAGGAGGCCAGGAAGTGGACTATGGGGAGTGCTGCCCCAGTACTTGGCCTAGTCCAGAGGTTACCGCAGAGCTGAGTCTGGTGCCCAGAGTGGGTGACTGGGTGCAGAACCAGAGACACTGGGCAGAACTCACATCTTGGTGTTTGTTGGCAAAGAGGAAGGAGGGTCTGTCTGCATGCATATGGTGCCCACCTGGGACATGTGGCTGAGGATGTGAACACCAGTGTCCAGGTCTCGATGTGGGAAGCTAGCGGATACGGTCTTGCTGCTCTGCACTGAGGTGGCATCCTGGTCTCTGCCATTGCTGGCCTACATGGCCCAGCTGGTGGGCCTGTGTACTGCACTGTGCCAGGTCCCCAAATTTCCTGACTCAGGGACCCCTTCCAATTCAGGGCTCCTGCTACCCTGAGTCCCAAACTGTGGCCAGGGTCTCAGTGTGGGCTGCCATGGGAGGGCGCCACTCTGGGGTAGACAGACCACACACCCCTGTCCACCAGAACCTGTGGAATGACCTTTTTTGGAAACAGGCTGTTTGTAGATGGAAGGAACAAGATGAGGTCACAGTAGTGTGGGCTTTCTCCAGCCCCAGAGCAGTGTCTGTGCCCTCTAAGTCACCTTCTCAGCTGCCCACTGCCCAGTCTCCCCCAGGGCTAAACTCACCTTCACCCATGGCAGGAGGACATTTGCTTAATTTCTTGCTGGACTTTGGGGTCAGACAGGCCCAGGTTCAGATTCTGCCTCAGCTGCCAGCCCAGCTTCTCTCCTGTGGAAGCAGCAGTGCCAGCAGCTCTGGCCTCTGGCCCCAGGTCTGATCACAGGACATGCAGCCGAGGGGTCAGCCCTGTCACCAGTGCCAGACACACTGAACACTGAGGAACTCGGACAATGCACAGGGTGTGTGCGGTATGGCTGCTTGGGCAGGCTGGGTGGATGTTCCATGCAGACCCTGGTGAGGCCACTTTGCCTGGGAACAGCTTGACCTAGAAGGCTCTGCACGGGAGTTTGGGAGGGTGTGGCCGTCAGTCTGATGAGAGAGGGCTGGGAGTGTTTTCTTTCCCTCCTCACTGGAGACATTTTCTTGCCAATCAGGGTGATGGGAAGCCGGCGGGGAACAATGGAACGCCTTGTGCTGGCTCCCGCTGCTGGGCCATGCGCCCAGCTCGCCCAGCATGGAATCATGAGGGCGGCAAAGCCCGCGGCGCGCAGTGGGGAGTGGGTACAGCACCTGTGTCGGGAATGAGACCTGGGTTTTGGGATGGGCCACTGTCCTCTACAGTGGGCCACACTGGGCCACACACTCTGAGGCTGCAGAGCTGCATTGTGGTGACAGGGCAGACTGTGGGGCTGGACGTACCCCAGGTCAGTTTGTACCCCGACCCACGTGTCCACAGATGACTGTACCCTGCTCTTGTTCTGTCTGACACTCGGGCAGGACTGTGGCCTTAGTGCCCTGAGTCTGGGTCTCTATTTCTCCTGTCGTGTGGACAAAGGAGGAAGTGGTTAGCTCTGTGTGGAGGAGCTGGCTCAGGGGCTGTGGAGGGCAGGGTGCCAGGTGCAGTTTGGAGTCCTAGTGCCAGTCTGGATCCTGCAGCTGGGCACCTTGGAGGGCAGCAGGGCTCCCAGATGCCCTGACTGGCTGAGCATGGTCTCCAGGTCTCTGTGGGGACCAGGCCCTTCCTAAACCTCCATGTGACAAGATCGCACAGTGTCAGGGTATCAGAGAGGTGAGGCCCTTTCCTGAGGGATGCAGTACCTTAGTAATGTCACTAGGAAGCTGGGCACTTGGGAGGATGAGGCAGGAGGATCATTGTAGTTTGAGGCCAGCCTAGGTGTGAGGAGAAGGTTAGTCTGAAATATGTAGTGAGACCCTGACTGAGGAAACCAACAAAACAAAACGAACAAACAGTCAGTGCAATCTAGTTCAGTGACTGCTTTCTGGGACCACTGTGCCTCAGTTTCTCCCTCTGTGAACTGAGCAGGCTCAGCTCCTAGCACAGTGGTCCCTTCCTTCCTTGGTTCATCCCCAGTTAGCAAGTCCTCATGGGCCTTGCTTAATGTGTGCTGGGCTTAGGAGTCTCAGACAGGTGTTTCAAACAGAGATGGAGGGAGGGAAGGGGGAGGGAGAGAGACAGAGACAGAGAAAGAGAGAGAGAGAGAGAGGGACAAAAAGGAGGGAGGGCAGGAGGGGGTAAGAGAGAGGGAGAGGGAGAGAGAACAGAAGGAGGGAGGCAAGGTGTAAAGGGGCAGAGCAGTCTCCTGAGCACGGCACTCCTGACTGGCTGGCCTGAGCCCACATACCCCAGGCATGCACCCCAGTCATCACTGAGGCAACTTGTGTGGGTCATGTTGGTATAGTCTTTGAGGGAAGAGCTCTGCCCACTCTGGATGGGGCTCTGGCCCGTCAATGCATCGTTCACTGTGCCTCTCCATGCAGCAGATATCGGGTGACCCTTGTCTCATCGCAGGTGCCATGTTCCTCTCAACCTACCCAGCCCAGGGAGTCAGCAGGAAGGGCGGCCATGGCAGACCGGAAGGGTGCCCCTCCTCTGCCTGGACAAGCCCTCTTTCCTGCACTGCTGGCTTGCATTTTCCCTTTGGGGTCTGTGACTCGTATGGCAGTGCCCCAGCCTTCTGCTTCTTCCCCCAGATCCAGCTGGGTTCCGTGCTGACCATCTGTCCAGCACTGCCCATGTGACAATTTGGGTCATTTCCTGAGAGGAGCAGCTGGAATAGATGAAGATTCCTGAGGGCCAAGCGTCATCTGGCTTCCTGGGGCTCAGAAGCATCTTCCGTTATGAGGTCTAGGATGAGGTATCCTGGGCCAATCGGTTGGCACAGGTAGGGTGCTGTCAGGTCTGGGTGGAGCCAGACAGCCCAGGTCTGTGCTGTCCAGGTTTGGGACATGAGTGATGTCTACTAGAGTAGGACCCCTGAGGGCAGTGGGGCAGTAGGACAGAGGGGGCTCATGGGATAGGGACCTTTGTGCTCTGTGGTCTGTAGTGTAATCTTGTGGGAACCTTTGTGGGGCTCAGGCTGGCTCTTCCTAGATAGGCCAGGCCCGTGTGTGCCCACTGTGCTGGCAGGACAAGCCCAGACACCTCTGGTCATAGGTCCTGTGGCTTTAACACCCTACATGGTGAACAGGACACTGAAGATGCCACTCAGGGAAGGTTGTTGAGGTGGGGAGACATCTGGGACAGCCTGGATGGGTCCAGGGTCATCTTAGGGTCCTTGTGGGAAGGAAGGGAGGGAGAGGGGCACAGAGGGCTGGGGTGACATGACATTGCAGGGGGCCTGGAGAAACTGGGCAAGGCAGCTGGCAGTGCCCCAGTTCCCGGGAGGGGTGCAGTCTCCCAGGTTCTGCCTGCCCTGGTAACCCATTGTGAGCTTATGGCCTCCACAGTAAACTGGGAGGTGACAAGTGGTGATGTCTGAGGCCACCGGGTTTGTACCCATTTGCTGTGGATGCTGTGCACCCCAAATCCTGCTCTGTTTGCCTGTTAAGACCCTTCATGGCCACGGGGCCTTGTCATCATGTGTAGTGGGTAGCACACGATCAGGGTGGTAGCAGGGCTATGCAGTGCAGAGTAGGAAGATGGGCCACGTGAGGAGGCTGTGGGGCTAGTGGCACCCTGCAAATTGGCTCTGCCGTCTTCTTCTGGCAGAGAGGCACTGGCGGGGATGCCAGGGCTGCATGAGCAGCTCCCCACAGTGCTTTCCTGGGCGATGTTCTCCACCAGGATGAGTGCAAACCTGAGGACACCCAGGCCCGGCAGATGTCACCATGCATAGGACACAGTGCAGGTTCAACCCTGAGGCCCACAGAGAAAGGGGCCCAAGGGAGCAGAGCTGGGCACATTGCATGCTCTGGCCTCCCATGGAGAGTTCAGGCTCTGCAGGTGGGCTGCCTGGTCTGGTGGGGCCACTGTGATGGGAGGCTGACCAGGCAGCCCCATGGACTCCTCATATTGACAGAGGCCTAATGAAGAGCTGGACACCCTGTTTAAAACCCTGCATGTTGGTGAGACCCTCCACAGGCCAGGCAGCTCAGCTAGGGGCCCAGGGGAGGCCATGGAGCCAGCCTTAGTGGGCCTCAATGTTCCTGTGCTTGGAGGCTGCTGTGGGGTCTACCCTGCAATGAGTCCAGGGACCTGCCCCTGCTCCCCCCCAACTGCCAGGCCATTCTGGAGAGGGACAGAGATCCCTGCTGGGGACAGAGGTCAGTTCTCTTGGAACTTGTGGTCAGCACAGTGGGGTACAGGGGTGCAGGACTGAAGAATCAGTGGGAGGTGTCCATGTTCTGGCTGGGAGGGAAGGGAGGATCCGGGCTCCCTCTGAGCAGTCGAGGACCCACCCTTCCCTTGTGCAGACAGCAGAGGCGTCCATGGACCTCCCCAGTGTCATTTCTTGGTCCTTCCAAGGGTCTCATGACAAGAGCCACTGCTTGTCCTGGCCTTGACCGTGAGCTGCACTGGGGAGGCTGCGGGTCCCCTGCCGGAACGTGGAACTTATGGAAAAGCTGAACCCACGAGCACACAGAGGAAATTCCAGGGTGCGTGCCTGACAGACTTGTCTTGGAAGGCAGCTGGTTACTTTGGCCCTGGCCCAGTGTGCTTGCTCCCCTTTCTGTGTTGCCCTTCCACCCCCAACTTTACTTTTTCTTTCAAAAGAAAAAAAAAATACCTGAAGGTGCAACCAAGTCACGCAGAAGGAAAGTGGTGGGTGCCACTGTGTCTCCCCCTCTGAGGAGTGATTTCAGTCCCATGAGCACAGTGGCGAGATAGATACTCCATCTGTGTCCCTGGCGGAACCAGCCTGGCAGAAGCAGAGCCCTCCCCGCACCAGGGGCTGCCCTGGCCCTCCTGCTCCTCCTGCTGGTCCAAGGCTGAGTTTTGGGACCATCACAGAGTGGCAAAGCTGCCCCACTGTGGAAGCCAAGGCTCCGCATGTTCACACCTCGCCCACAGCAGCAGAGCTGGAGCCGGTGGGGCTTGGCTGGACCCCTGATTGCGCTGGCCTGTGGCCCATCCTTCCAGGACCAGTGTTGGCAGACACCAGGCTCCAAGTGCTCGGGATCTATCTGCAGCAGGACCTGTCCCTCTCCTTGCCCTTCTTGGGCTGAGGGTCCCTGCCTGTTCCTCCCTGACCTATGCCCAGCTGCGCTCTGGCTGCAGGGTGCCCTGGCAGCTCTGGGAAATGTCTATCCCAGGATATGAGGGCTCTGGGGTATTGGGAGGGCTGTGAATCCTGTGCTGAGTGGTGGTGATCTGGTTTTCAGGTGGAGCCCATGGCAGCAGCTGTGGGTGAGGGAGTGCCATGCCAGGGGCCACGGTGGTCCTAAGACTCTAGTGGGAAGCCTGTGGAGCTGCAGGACAACAGCTTTGGTTTAGCGGGCGGGGCTGTCCTCAGCTCCTTTGTCCTCTGGTAGGATGTAGGGCTGGGCCTGCTGTGCTAGGACTTTTCCTCACACTGTCTCTGGCAAGCAGCGTGGGGCTCGCGGGAAGCTCAATGAAATCTCATGTGCATGGCTCCAGGTTAGTGCTTCTTCGCCTCAGCCCTGGGTCTCCCTTGCTTGAGTCTTGTCTGTACTGCCCAGGTCCACTGTAGCAGGAAGTGTCTCTGCTGCCCACATTTGGCCTCTGTGTTCCTTCTGTGGCTGGCTGACTTTGTGGAGCCAAATCCTGCAAAAGCCTCTTACCGTGTGCTTATCTATTTTGGTGTTCACTGCATTCATCCACCTTTTGGTGACCTGATGGAAACTGCTGTGGACATGCTTTACAGCATCTCTGTCTGCTGCCTCCCTCCTGGCACACAAAGGGCATGTGCAGAATGGCCTCCACAAGCCACTTGACTATTTTGGCTTATAGAAACCACCAAGAGGTCCTGTCCACCTAGACCTTATAGTAACTGACATTGCCAGGACCCCAGATTTTAGCCATCCTGGTGAGGGGCTGTCATCTCAGTATTTGCATTTCTCTAATGGAAAACATTTATCTCTGTTCCCTGCACTCAGTGGCCATTTAAATACTCTTTTGTGACAAAGTCTTCAAGGTTCTACAGAATTTCTTGTGGGTATGAACCCAGGTACAGGTATTGCCAACTTCTGTCTCCATGTGTGTCTTACTATTTTAGTTTTTAAATTGTGTCTTTTGAGACCAGAATTATCTGATTGTGATCACGTCCAACATATCAATCTTTTCCTTCTTGGTTAGTGTTTTTTTGTGTCCTCTCTAAGGTACCTGTGTTTGTCCGTTGATTTTTTTTTCTTTTTGAGACAGGGTCTTCCTTTGTAGTTCAGGCTGGCCCTGAGCTTACTATGTAGCCCAGGCAAGCCTCGAACTCAGCAATCCTCCTGCCTCCCAAGTGCTGGGATTACAGGCGTGAGCCCACCATGCCTGGCACTGTGGTTTGTGGTATTGATTGCTGGTGGGCGTGAGTCACCATGCCCAGCATTGTATGTGGTTACCGGGATCAAACTTAGGACCTTGATCTTGTGAGGCAGGCGCTGGAACCATGAGCTAAATCTCTGGCCCTGTCCGTTGATTTTTAAGACATGATACTTTATGGCTCATCCTTCATGCCATCATCCATTCTCAAGCACTCAGTGTCTTGACTTCCGGAGAGAAGAGCCTGTGTGGAATGTCTGCAGGTGAGGTGGGCTTTATGCGGCTGGGTGGAAAGATCTTTGCAACGTGGACTACACTTGGTTTCCAGATGTGAAAGTGCAAAATGCTTCATTTTCATTAGAAAAGTGTGTCTTTGGGCTACTGGAGTTTGGACATGGTGTTCCTGGTTATCAGATGAACAGGGGAAAGATTCAGGGAGCCAAAGGGTTGGTTTGTTCATAGCAAATTGAATCAATAATATTGTAATTTTAAAAGTGCTCAACAAAGTTCACACTGCCTGGAACAGGGACATTTGTTTCCAGTGCCATCAACAGCAGAGACGGCAGCACCCTGTGAGGCCCACTCCATGCCCAGCCTCATGAGAGCCTGTCAGCCACCTCATCCTCCCTGGATCCTGTGGGGCCACAATGGCCTCCAACTTAAAGATGAGAGACGGACCGAGAATAAGAGAGGAAACCGAGAGGAGCAAGCCAGAGAAGAAAAAGAGAGGAGGGGAAGGACGAAAACACATTTCCTCTGTGATTTCCACAAAATTTCTCCTGTTTTCTTCTCCTTTAAAGGGTGAGGCAGTGATTGTCAAAAAGGAAAACAGGTATTTCTGCACCCACTCATGTCTGAGCCATCATGAGTTCTGCTGTGCTCAGGAGGCTGCCTCAGGTGGCACCGTAGTGCTGCGCAGACCTGTCCTGTGGGAGGGAGGCAGAGGACCCCATGGCGGGGCAGGAAGTGGGGGTGTCTGTCGCTGGCCTCCTTCTGCCAGGCCTTGCCCCAGGCCGCAGCTCCCTTCTCTGGTTCTGTGTCTTGTCCTCTCCTCCCCACAGCCCCAAAGCCTGACAGGCAGGGTCTGACAGCCCTGGAGTCAGTGCTGCCTACACCCTCCCCAGGTCCTCTGTTGCCCTCTCCTCGGGCTGCCTGTGCTGGGACTCTGCTGGAGCGGCATCTGACTCAGCAACCTCTATATTTAATATTTACTGAAAAGGCAAAAAGCCTGGAGTCCTAGTGATAAAAGTGGTAGGGGCTCAAACAGCCAAGCTACTTCAAGGATGGAATTAAAAGTCTAAGATGAAAATGAGGCTAAATGGATTTGGGCAGCACGGGGCCGTTTCTGTCTGGACAGGCACCAAGCATTGCAGATTGTTGCTGTGTGATTGCCAAAGAGCTTGGGTTGCATTTTAATTAATTTGCCTTGAAATTAACATGCTCCGCTTTTGCTTGAGCCAGGCCCAAGCTTTCCGGCATATCCTATTGCAAGGAAATGCTTCCCTAGTCAGGGTGGCTGTGGCAGGGAGGCCAGGGGCAGAAGGAGAGGTTCACAGACCAGGCTTCATACTCTCTCCTACACACAACCTTGGAAATGTATTTGCAAGGGGCCCATCCAGACTGGCAGCCTGAGAGCTAGTCCTCTGAGGACACCCTCTGAGCAACGCGTCCCCAGGGCTCCCTGCACGTGCTGAGTGGTGGGTGCAGGTGAAAGGGCAGCTGGATCTGCTCCAGCCCCAGACGGCCTCTGTCAGGTCATATGGCTAAGGGTGCTGCTGCCCTCGGGAGGCACAACACGCCTTCCATGGCCCAGTAGCTGCGCTGTCTCCCTGGTGTCTCGCCAGCCTCAGCTCTGGACTTGCTGGCCAGGAGCACTGGAGTAGCCATGGGCCATCTGCAGAGCAAGTCCTCCTGTGGAGGCCTCTGGAGGTCTGCTTTGCAGAGTGGCTGGAAGGATGTTTTGCAGGAGGGCACTTGCAAATGGGGCCTCAATTCTGCCCTGTCTCATGAGCTCACTGTGCCCCTAGCCCAGAGAAGGGATGGGAGCGAGGCACTGCTAGGGGGTGAGCTTGCAAAGTCAGAAGGAGGGAGAAGTGTGTGTTTTTGCTGGAGTCATGTACGTGTGCAGAATTATTGAGCCAGGTGAGTGTTTCACACACTGCACTAATCTGCAGAGTGATGAGTGAAGTAGACAGTGCCTCTGCCTTTGGGGAAGACAGACATTGCCACAATGACGCCAGTAGCCAAAGGATCACAATGTCTCATCAGGCTAAAATGGAAACAAATGAGAAGGAAGGAGTCAGGGGAGAGCCTCACTTGGGCAGCCGGGATGAGGACAGGAAGAGCATTTGGCGTTTGGTCAGCCGTCGTGGGAGTGAAGGTCATGACCTGCTGTGGGCCCCCAGCAGGAGCTCGGTTCTCAACAGGACTCTCCATCGTGGCTCTTGGGCAGCACTTCCCTGGGGGGTATAGGCTGGGCGGCCACCCTGGGCTCAGCCATGGCAGCAGTGTCACGTACAGAACCAGTTCCACTAAGACACCTCCAGGGAGCAGTCGGAGAGGGAAATTAAGATGGGAGCGGAGAGAATAAAATACTCATGAAGTGAAAAAGTGTAAAGTATACTCAACTATAACATGTTGCTGAAAGATACTAAGGACCTAAATAAATGTAAAGACAGGGATTGGAAGACTTAATAATACTATGATACACTTTAAATTGCCCTACAAATTCAAGGCCATTACCATTAAAATCCCAGCTGGATGTTTTGCAGAAATTGGTAAGATGGTTCTAAACTGTGGAATGCCAGATACACTGAAAACCAAAATGATCTTGAATGTAGGTCAGAGGACCCACACTTCCCAGTGTTTTTTTTTTTTTTTTTTTTTTTTTTGAGACAGGGTCTCACTTTGTAGTTCAGGCTGGCCCTGAGCTCACTATGTAGCCCAGGCAAATGTCGAACTCAGCAATCCTCCTGCCTCTGCCTCCTGAGTGCTGGGATTACAGTTGTGAGCCACTACACCTGACACTGTTGTATGTGGTACTGGTTGCTAGTGGGTGTGAGTCACCATGCCCAGTACTGGCATGTGGTTATGGGGATCAAACCAGGAACCTTGCACTTGCCAGGCAGGTGCCAGAACCACTGAGCTAAATCTCTGGCCCCCACATTTCCCAGTTTTATAGCTTCCAATAGACCAAGTCATTAAGATTGTGTGATGCTGGTCCTTGGGCAGATGTATAGAGTGAGGGTTGTGTTGGACACACTTCATGAAGTCCACTCAATAGAATGTGCCTATGGCAGTTTATTTTGACAAGGGAGTAAGAGTGGCCTTTTCAACAAGTGATGCCAGGACAACTATTAGATCCTCACATGCAAAAGAGCAAAGCTGGAACCCTACCTTATACCATGTACAAAAATGAATTTGAGAGATGGGTGTGGTGGCTCACGCCTGTCACCCCAGCACTCAGGAGGCTGAGGCAGGAGGACTGTTGTGAGTTGGAGGCCACCATGAGCAACACACTTACTCCAGGGCATGCCCATCACCTAACAGTGGACAGCTGCCCTGCATTCCAAATTCATCATCTTCCAAAAGGTTCACCAGTGAGCCCATAAGGTTCTCAGGGGATGTCTAGATATAAACTTCAGCACTCAAAAGACTCATGCATTCAGTTCATCTCTTAAGAATTGCTGAAGTCCTAACAGTTTTAGGATTGATGAAAAGTCTAAGTCCAAAGTCTCCTCTGAAGCTAAGGCAAACTCTGAGCTTGGAGCCCCTATGAAAGCAAAAAGAAAGTTAACCTCTCCCAACATGCTATGGTGCAAGGTAGACATTCCTGTTTATCAAGGGAGGAATAGGCAGATAGAAAAAAATTGAACCAAAGCAAGGCCACATCCCAGTGTGACAGACATTGAGTTCTATAGCTGTCCCCCTTGCTCAGGTGAGTTGTGGTGAGATGGGGCTCCATAGGCTTTGGTGGTCCCGTCTTAGGATGCTGCCAATGGTGACTGCTCTCCTAGCTTCCTCTTGAGCCAACTCTGCTTCCTCCTTGCAGCTTTTCTTACATGATCCATATTCCCAGCTTCTCCAGACTTTTGGGGTCTCCACTGTGTTCTGGTTTCACACTCAAAGCCTCATATGCTGCCCTTTTGGGGGCACGCTGGCTGGGCCCCTAGGGTGAAGGCCTTCCTGAACCATAACCTTTGCATGCACTTAAAACCAGGGCTGAGTGGGTGATCTGCCACCAGTTTGAGCAGCAACCAGCCTGCTTGTCCTGAAGGCTACAGGATACCTTTGAGGGGTGACAAACATTCTGAGGGAACATGGAGGGGAGGGATGGAACAACCACACATACCCTGTGAGATGTTGACCAAAGGAAACAGGAAGTGGGTTTCAAGCCTGTGCACTTGCTAATTTGCCTTATACTCAAAGCCAAAAAGCAAACAGAGGGAAAAAAGTCATTCTTTGCCAGTGTGATTGCTGCATTATCTGCATTTGAGTTAAATTCCAAGGTCAAATATGGTAAGTGACTGGACATTCCCAAGACTTGTCCTCTTCTATTAGTGCTAATAACTGAAAGTTGCTGGGCCCACATTTGACCTTATCAACAAAGGTCTTGTTTTGAAAGTTTCTGGTAATTGTGCCTAAGTTTTAATTCCTTTTTTAAATCAGTCAGCTCTGTATTGGAGGAACTGGCACTGGTTATAACTGCCACATTGGCCCCTTCACTTTTCTTTGTTCTCTACCTCGCTGTCCAAGCGTGTCATGGTACCACGTTCCCCAAAGCCAGAGTCATTTCCAAGTGCACTCTGTCTCCCCAAGATCTGTGGAATGAATAAATGAGTTGGCATGAGATTTCAATCTAATTGATTTGTGTTTGTTTTGTGAAGCATGGAATAGAGTGTCCTGGCTTGAAGGGCCCTGGGGACAGGAGATGGACTAGGATCACACATCATGCAGGATGAGTGTGTGTTTCTGGGCCTAGTGTGTGGCTTTCACAGAAGGCAGCCAAAGGCCCCAGGACTGACTGCTTTTCAGTCTTTTGGTGATGTGCAGCGCAGGTGCCAGATTTCAGGTCTTGCTGGCTGCAGCCTCTGGCTTGGAGGACATATCTGTGTTGGAGGCACTTGTTTCACCCGGGGCACTCACTAAGCTCTCTGAGATGCCTGTCTGTATCAGTATCCTGGATGGCAGGGCACCAGCCAGGAGGGGAAGTTGGCAACCCTGTCCTGGCTTCATCATGCCCTGGAGACCATCATCTCAGTATGTTCACTTCTGCTTCCGGTCACCTGCAGGGCCAGGACTAAGGACCCACCTAGCTGCACCCATCCATACCACCTGTGCCCACCTGTATCCACCTGCAATCACTTGTGCCCACATGTATCTGGACAGAGGTCTGTCAGCAAATGGCAGAGGCTGCCTAATTTCCCAGACTCTGAGGTTAGCGTGTTTTCTGAGCACCAAGCTGCCAAAGATGGAAAACAAACAAGTCACAGATCTCAGCTTCACTGAGTAGGAGTAAAATGGGGTGAATAAAAGGGGCAGTCAAGGACTAGAGATTTAGCTCACTGATTCTGGTGCCTACCTGGCAAGTGCAAGGTCCCAGGTTCTATCCCTAGTAACCACATACAACACTACCAGGCATGGTGACTCATGCCCACCAGCAATCAGTGCCTCATACCACAGTGCCAGGCGTGGTGGCTCATACCTGTAATCTCAGCATTTGGGAGGCAGAGGCAGGAGGATAGCTGAGTTCAAGGCTTGCCTGGGCTACAGAGTGAGCTCAGGGTCAGCTGGAACTACAAATCAGTCTTCACTAAACTGGAGCCCATGCGGCCTGCCAGTGTCCAGGGTGTTTCACTTTGCAGCCAGGGTCAGCTGAGATGAGACTTCTGCCAGGTGCTGTGTATCAAGAGATGGGTTGCATCAATGAGCCATCCACGTAGAAGAAAAAGGCAGTTTGAAGTTGATGGAATCTAAGAAAAAAAATGTGGGATATTTGGCATAAGCCTGGGCTGGAAAAGAACTTAGTAGAGAACTAAACTAGCATGCACAGAGCCCTGGCTTCGGTCCTCCATGCTCCCCTGCAATGCATGCTTGCACATGCATGCACACATGCACACACAGAGTCACATCTGGTGTTCCAGCTCAGTTGCTGTCACACATGGGGACAGGGTTGAGGTGTCATCAGGCTGCCACAGGGCAGCATCCTCTCATTACTGAGTAGGGACTGCATGGTTCCCAGCCTCAGACTCAGTTATCAGAGGAGACAGGAGAGACCTCGCTGGTGCTGGTGCTTAGGGTTCTCAGCTGTGGGGAGCCCTCTGCCTCGGCAGATAGCAGCGCTTGGCTGGAGTTACAGTGGACAACGGTAGTTACTGTTTTTCTCTGCACGTATTTTTATGTTTATTTCCTTTTTAGGAGCAAGAATATTGGTGTTTCATTGATGGCAGGGGTATAACATTTCTTCTTAATTTAACCAGTAATGGCTTTATTAAGGATAAACTCAAGTTGACTATGCCAAAAATCACAGAGGAATGCTAAAGCCATGGCGAGTGCTTTGGGGATGGGCACCTGCTCCTCTGGGCCCTGCAGACCAGTGATGGGCTCTGACGAAGGGTGGGCACCTCACAGTGGGCACTTACAGTCCTCTGCCCTGTCTGTGGGTCTGCTGGTGAGGTGAAGTGCTTCCTGTCATCTCCCGATGTCTCACATGTCTGTCACTCCTGCTGGCTCTTACTCACATGGCTCAGGCAGGATGCATGGCGAGGTCCTGTGAAAGGCAGAAGGCACTGGCCTCAGCCAGGAGCTTCTCCCAGAGGCTGGTGTCAACCTGCACTGAGGCCCCAGCACTGCGGTCCATGCAGGGCTGGAGCTGTCAGTGCAGTGCACCCGGGAGGGCTGGAGTCTGGCTCTGTATCTTGCTGCACTGGCCGGCTGGGCCATCCCTGTGGCCCCTTCCTGGCGTGCCCTGCACCTATACTGGGTGGCCTTTTCGAGGACAGCATGGTGGGTTGATGGGCTGAGGCAGATCTGGGGCGTTTCCTTGACAATCCCTACAGGCTTTTTCCTTTCCCACCCTTCCTTTTCCACCACCCAACCGTTTCTCTTTTCTTTTCCCCTAAATGCCCAGATGGGTGTCTCCTGTGAGCTGGTGCTCTCTATTTAGGAGCCCAGAGTTGCCCAGTCTGCAAAGTTGCCTAGTAAGCATGTGTCTTAGTTACTTCTCTATCATTACTAAGACAAAATACCTGACACTGAAAGTTAAAGGGGGAAGTTTATTTAGCTCACAGTTCGTAGAGGCTTCAGTCCATTATCAGCTGCTCCAATGCAGGGTGGCACATGGCAGAGGGGCAACAGTTCATGGGAGCAGAGACAGCAAAAGCTGCAAGGGAACTTAACGGTGTCTTTCTGCCTCTTTTATCTTATTTTGGCCACTTAGGGCGGGAAGGGCTCACACCCCTATCCTAGTGCCCTCTGGTCTCCCCCACCATGAATCAGTCACACACTCTAAATCCAGCCATCTCTGAGAAAGCATGAAGCTTGGGGGAATGGTAAGACACAAGCCATAACAGCAGGATAGAGGACAGGGTGATGGGCCTGTGGGCAGAGTGACATTGTGATCAATCCACTCACCCTGTGGCCAGCTGGATGTCGCACTTAGGGAGCTGAGGTAAGTCTTCCTTCATCTTGGTAGGACAGTCTTCTTGGGAAACAGTCTAGTCATGATGATCTGGAGAAGTGCATTTTGAGAGGCTCCCTCTCTGGCTTCCAGCTGTCGCTGCCTAGTGCTAATGCCAGGGAGGTGGCCACAGACCCCATCCCTTGTCTGCCTAGAGCTGGAGGAGATGTCAGGGAACTTGAGGCTACAGGGTGGGATGTTGGTCAGTGTTGGCTGCAGGAACCTTCACCCTACCTGGCTGAACCAGTCACAGGGAGGTCACAGTCACACTTTGGGTGCTCCCCAAACTGGCTGCAAACTCCCCACCTGGCCTCCAAAAAGGCCTCACTGTGCAGAGGGCCATAGATACCTGCATGCACACAGAGGCCTTCCTTCTGGCCATCAGAGCTGACTGCACACAGGGCCTGCCCTCTGTCATTGGCTTGGTACATCCATCGTGGCCCCCAAGGTTTGTCATGGCTTCCTATCTGCTCCTTCCTGGAGTCCACAGTTGTTCTTTTATCCAAATTAAATGATGCCAGAGCCAGTGGCCAAGAGATATGTGCACTGATGTGGAGAGGGGTAGCTCTGTCCCGTGAGTGGACTCGACAGCCTCCATACCCTCAGCCCTCACCAGATTCTAGGGCTCCAGTCCGAGTCCACCCTTTGGAACATGGGCCAGGGATGGAATCCTCCTTGAGGTTGGTGTGGAGTACTTCTGGGTCAGTGCAGGGATTGAAGAGACCACTCTGTGTGCCCAGAAACCCCTTGTGGGCAACAGGAGTGGAATGAGTGGAAACCTGGCACTGGTTTGCTCCTGGATGCCACAGAACCTAAGTGTCTAGAGGAATCATGTCCGGTGCACACCAATGCATTTGGCTGTGGTAAAAATCTGAAATGTCTTGAATATTCTAGTGGAAACCACTAGAATATTGTCACCAGATGAGAGGAGCTTACTACGGCCCATCAGGGTGAGGGAAGCTTCAAAACCAGGTGGCCAAGGACTGCTCCTGAACCGCTCTGGATGCAGTTTTTGGCCACCTGGTTTTGAAGCTTCCCTCACCCTAATGGGCTGTAGCTAAGCTCCTCTCATCTGGTGACAGGGTGCAGTGGTGGCTCTTAGTCCAGCAGCTTACTGTGAAGATGTAACTTCACAGATGTAACTTTGATCTTCAAATCTGAACGAGGAAACACATCAAAGCCTGGCCCTCACCTCCCACTCAGCTCTTCTTGGAGCAACCTGTGGCAGGGAAAGGAGCACTGTGCCCGGGCACCACCTGGCTGCCCAGGGGAGTGAACAGTGAGCCTGCATCCCCTGTGTGTTGTACACCCATCAAAACCCAAATTCCTCCCTCCTTCCTTGCAAGTTGATCTGTCTCCTGCTTCCCAGAAGAAATAGGCCATCAGGTCAGACATCCCTCAGTTCATGTGCCCTGAGATGCTTGGGTAGTAGAGAATTCACTCAACCCCACCTCTTGGCTGGGGCATTCTTCCTGTGCTGTAATCTGAGCTTGATCATGACTGCTCTGACCAAGGGAATATGGCAGAAATGACAGGACACAGTCCTGGGAAGAGGGACCAAGAGCCATTTCCAGGCACTGTTTCTACTCTCTCGCACTTGTCGTCTGCGTGTCTGCTCCTCCGGCCAGATCAGGAGCACGTGGAGTGGGCCCCAAACCCAGGCTCAGGGCTGAGCCTCAGAACCGCCACTGAGAGCAGCCTCTGCTGGAATATGCCCTCGAGATCTTATGGCTGTTTACTGTACTGATTATCTCAGCAAAACTTGAGAAACAAAGGGACAGCTCTGCGCACCCAGCATACACCCCTGTGTTCTGCTCTGGTTACCACGAAGAGCTCTGGGTTCTCTCTTGTGTTCAGTGCCCACCTGCCTTTGTGCCTCCTCTTCTCTCACCTGCTCACAAGTCTCAGTGTTCAAGTATGGCTTCTTTTCCAAAACCCTCTTATCGAGGCTCCCTGTGGTTGTAGACAAACCCTTGGCTTTCACAGAATCTTCCATGCCTAAAACAAAGGGAAAGTAGACAACCTACCAGAGGTCAGAGGGAAGCCAGTGATTCTGCAGTCTAGAGGATGTCACAGAGAGGGCTGGGACTCGAGCACTGGGTCACTTCCCACAGCATGGTCCGGTCAACGTGTGGGCCGCCAAGTGGTGAGGGGCCCTGCAAGCCTCAGGCGCAAGGAAGGATTGGTTCACTGCTGCTGCTGCGGCTCTTCACACCCTCACGGGGCCCTAGTGCTAAACCCAGGGGGAGGGCAGACAGCAGTCCTGGAAAGCCGCTGTGGCTGGAGAAGGGCAGTAGGCGGAGGGTTCTGGGATGAGCAGGACACACCACAAGCCCAGGCCACAGAGGGTCCCTGCTGCAGTGCAGGCAGCTCCTCGGGGAAGTCCTGCCTGGGATGCGGGGGTTCAGCCCTCACTAGGTGGAAGTGAATCATCACCACAGACACTCACACTCACCCCAGGCACCGGGTGGGTGGAGGTCCGCAGTGGGAGGAGAGACCCTATCTGCAGTGCAGGCCTCTAGGGAAAGTCAGGGCCAGGGTGTGGGAGCAAAATCAGAGGGCAGCTCAGAGCAAAGTGGAGAAGACAAGGCCATTGTCTAATGTCCATGCTGCCACTACTGTCCAAAATGTGATGTCTGGCTTTCTGGCTTTCAGCTGAAAACAAGACACAGAAAGACAAGGAGAACACACAGCTGTCAGCTGACAGACTTCAGCACAAGCAGATTTAGGTGTAATCCAGGTGTTGGAGGATCAGATGAAGAACTAAAATGATTCCTGCACTAAATAAAGCCTGTATTGGAAAAGATGGGGTTGTGCATTAACTGATAGAGAATAGAAAAATGTAGTCAAGAACCAGTAAGGGCTGGAGTTGTAGCTCAGCGGTGCACTGCCTACCTGGCAAGTAAGTGAGGTCCCGAGTTCTATCTTGGGTAAAAAAAAAAAAAAAAAAAAAAAAAAATCAAACGGAAATGCTGGAAGATGTAAGTGGCGGTGGAGATGAGGACTGTCTTTGGCAGACTCATCAGTGGACAAGCAGAGGTAAGAAGAGCATCAGCATACCTGAGAACGGGCCCATCTCCCTGACGCACAAAGAGCGAAGACCTGAGGACAACTGTAACAATATGAAGCCGAGCAGAGCTCCTGAGAGCTGCGGAGCAATAGCAAAGCACCCAACACACGAGTGAGTAAAATCTTGAAAGGATGGAAATGCTAGAGCTGGAGGACATAGGGATGGACGTGCTGCAGACGAGGTGCTAGAGACCGAGATGCCAGGGACAGCAACAGACAGGTAGACGGATAAATGAGGGCAGGAAATATATTTCATGGGATAACAGCCAAGACATCAGAAAACAATGAAATAAATAAAAAGTCTGAGATGCTCAAAGAATAAACAACATTCTGTATCCTATGTGCAAAAAGCTGAAACTTGAAAACAGAAGATAAACAAAATCTTAAAGGCAGCCAGAGATAAAGGACATGTTACCTACAGAAGAAGAGCTAAGAATTCCAACAGACTCTCCAGAAACTCTGCTGAAAGAAAAGGAAAAAACAAGCCAAGCTAAGAATTCTATTACCAGTGAAAATAAACTTTCAAAAATGAAGAGTAGGTTTGTTTTTTCAGACAAGCACGAATGAGAGATTTTACAGTTAGCATCTTGCCCTATGAAGCTCTTAAGGGAATTTATCAGGCAGAGACTAGTCAGAATGTTAGATGCACAGGAAGAATTGAAAGGGGCCAAATGTAGTAAAAATGAAGAGAAATGTGAAGTTTATTTCTTACGTTTTCTTGCTCTGAAAATATGGTAGCTGAAAGCAAAGCCAGTGTGCAGTGTGTTCATATCATACGTGAGAAGACAAGGGCAAGGACTCTGCAGGGAGAAGCTGGGGACACAGTGCTGCCTGTGAATCCACACGGGCCTAACTGCTATACTTTTACAGAGATGTGTAAATGTGATCCTTTGTCCCACACAGGTCTAATGGCTACATTTTTACAGAGACATGTGACGTGACCACTTGTCCCACACCACTCCTCGCACCCAGCCCTCAGACTGCACATGCCATACACTTTGTCTGCTGTTGGTGCCTCTTCAGCTGTTACACTCAGGTTTCTACTTCTCACATGCCAGTCAGTTTTTGCTAAGCTGTTAGTGATCTGATGTCACTGTACTCAACCAGACATCTTGGTCCTAACTGGCCCCATCGTGCTGTGCGGCGGGAGGCCTGTCTCCAGGGCCCGGCACATGCTGCTACTGTGACTCTGCTGTCCAGCGATGCTCTGTGACCAGAGGCTGGGCGGTCCAGTCCTGGTCATCAGCAGGCACCCAGGAAGCATGTCCTCGTGTGGAGGAGTGAGCCGATTGGCACAGCATGGCAGGGAGCGGAGTCATGGTTAGCTGTGGGGTGCTGACCCAGTGTGGTGGCATCGGAGATCCTGGCTGCAGGCTGTGCAGGTGGCGTGCTGGAGTCATGGGAGGCGGGGAAGCGGCACCTGCCGAATTCAGCAGAGACAGAACATCTTTCTAAGGTTGGCCAAAGCGTTTCTGGATCATACATGTCCTGGGGAGGGAAAATTTGGTTTGGGAAACTGACTTCCTCAATATATCCAAACACCTATTTATCCCCACTCCTCTGTGTGTGTGTGGTGTGCTGCCAGCAATACCTATATATTCACCACTGTCCCCATGGAACTGAGCTGGAGCTGGGAAACATCACACGCTGTGGGCAGCTGGTGCCCCTGACCAGCTGAGCAGCCGACATGTACATGTGCAGCGGCATGATGGTGACTGGTGTATGATGCTCGACAGTGACAGGTACCTGTGGCCCTGGTTCATTGGCACCTGTGTGGCACTGTACTACACGTTGTCGTCTTACAGTGTGCAAATAAAAGTAGCCACAATTGCATCAGTGTACATCAAGCACTCGCACCCTGTCCGAACCAGGCTGCTGGGGGAGGGGAGAGGATGAGCTGCAAGGCTCCTCAGGTCACTGAGGATGCTGTTCTTACATTGCCATGAGCAAGTGACCAGCACCGTGTGCACACTTATGACTTGCACACACATGTGCATCTGTATGCAGTATGTCTGTGGCTCCATTTCCTCCACCGGTGGAAGGGACAGAGGCCGCACTCAGGTCAAGGGGAGGTGGGTCAGGTGTGGAGGAGCAGCTTGGGGCAGAGGGGTCCAGGCGCAGTGGGAACCTCACCAGGCCATGCCAGCTCCAGTCCTGACAAGCGAGCCTGTCGGCTTTGGCCTCTGTGGGGTGCAGGTCTGATCCAGGGGTCTGTTCTGCAGCATGTTGCTGTACCCGTGTCACCGAGAGGCCACCAGCATGGCTGCACACTGGGACCCTGCACTATGCGTGTCCCGGCTGGGAAGGGAACTGGCTCCTGTGATGTGCTAGCCCTCAGCCCCCTTTCCTTCCTGGGCAGGAGCAGGTGGTTCCCAGTGGTGCTGAGACTCGGAGGTGGAGGGCAGGGCCCACCCAAGGTACCTGGGGAGATGAGAGCACCTTTCTCGAGAGTGCACAGGTAGAAGCACTGGGTGTCACCATGCCAGGGCAGGAACCCTTTTCAGCCATTAGGATCTAGAACACGCGGCTGGGAGGGGGTCAGAGCCAGTGTCAGCCTAAGGGAAGTCAAGTCTGTGTTTCCTTCTGACAAAAATAGGGGTCAGGAAAAGACAGGTGGGTAAAACCCTGGCCATGGCCCCTGGGTGGGAGAGGGGCTGCAGTGCACATGGCTGTGGCTATTGCTTCATGGGAACAGACTCTGATAATGATTTTGGAAATTAGACCCTACCATCTGACGGATCTAATTTATACAAATGATGAACACTTTTTCATTACTGTGACAAAATATCTGACTACTGCCACTGAAAGGAGGAGAAGTTTGGAGAGGTTTCAGTCCTTGGTGAGCAGGTCTAAGGCAGGCCAGCATGGCGGAGGGGCTGGTGGAGGACAGCTGCTCACAGCATGGTGGATAGGAAGCAAAGAAGGGAGGAGGCAAGAGGGAGACAGATCCTTCTAGGCTATGTCACCAGCGATCTGGCTCCTGTGACCAGGCCCCACCTCCTAAAGCAAGTCAGTCCTGAGCCCCCAATCTAGTCACTTTCCAAAATACTGGCCTGTGGGCAGCTGAGGCTCTTGGGGGAACTTCCAGGTCTAAAGCATATCATGCTTGGTGCAATAACACCTCAGAGATTTTTTGCTGCCCTCCGTATGGGAGGTGGAGCACTGGAAAAACTAAGTCTGAATTGCTGGGGATCATGGGATGCCTGCAATGTATGATGGGTATGTGGCTGCATCTCCTGTGCCTGCGGTGGTGACTGCTGGCTAAGTGCATAGAATGGCAAGTTACTGAGCAGTCTGCAAACAAGGGAGTCACCCAGGAGGTGTTTGCAGGATGATGGGAAGGGGTGGAGGGCCTAGGGAAGGCACTCTGCTCACACCTGAGGGGCTGGGGCTGGGGAACTTCTGTGGCAGAGCAGAAACCTATAAAAGTACGGTGATGGGAGACAGTGAGGAGGCACTTGTCTTAGAAGGAGACCGGAGATTTCAGCCGTCTTGAGTGCCAGATGTAGATTTCACCTCTCTTCCCGTCTGGGGAATCCAGCTGGTGACACATACTAAAACTTGGCATGGAGAAGGGTGACAGCACTAGGGCCACAGACACTGTCCTCGGAAGTTAAGTCGGCACCAGGCCTGGAGGTGCTCCCGAAGGCCTTGGGTCCCACTGCTCAGATCTGGGCCTTGGTCTGGGAGCAGCGTTGGAGGGCACCAGGAGGTTGGGCATGGTGTGTAGTTCTGGTTGCCGCCATGTGTGTGGACATAGTGTAGCTGAGGGGAACGGTATTTCTCTTTCCTCTTGTTTATATTTCTCCATCTTTTCCAAATTTCCTCTGTTTATTTTTGAAGTAGCTGGAACATTAAACATTAGGGAGTGAAAGGTGTTATCAGCAGTCTTAGCACCTGGACAGTCAGGGCTTTGGTGAGTTTCTTGCTGGCATTTGTGTGAGTGCTGGGCCATTTCACACCTTTTTGCACATGCTCTTCACAACGCTCTTCACCGTGGGCATCTCTTCCTGCACCTCCTTCCAGAGAGGCGCGTATGGATCCTCCAGCCCAGGCTGCACTGAGGCTGGACACGGTGGGCTGGGACCCTCAGGATCAGGTGCTGTGCTGTGATGATTTGTTCTGCTTTCTCCTGCTCTTTTTGACTGTTGAATTGGGTGTGAAGGCGCGCACCTGTGATCCCAGCACATGGGAGATTGAGGTGGGAAAATAGCTGTTAGTTTGTGGTCAACCTGGGCTACAGAGTGAGTTCAAGGCCAGTGTGAACTGCATGGTGAGACTGTCTCAAAAAACAAACAACAACAAACACCAAGGAGAAACTTTTAGGTGGTCACTTTTGCCAGGACCATTTTGAATTTTTATTATAGTAATAAAATGGATGTATTTTATACATAAATCTTTATTTTATATTGACTAATAATGTATGTAATATAGTTGACGTAATTTAAATAAATGTTTGTTATCACTTCTGCACATTAATTTCCTGAATTGCTTACTGGTGAAAATTTATTAATAGAAATCTGGTTAAGATTGGTTAATAATTATTAATAGTATTTAGAGAGCAGGGGAAGAGGAAAAAAAATAAGAATCCAGAGATGTCTTGCACAGGTACAAATTCCCAGTGATGAATGTAATCATAGTGTATATCTAAAATGTACCAATAAACTCAATAAAGGGAAAAATAATGTCTTAAATACTATGTGTGATGTATTTATAATTTAATAAATGTGTCACTATTCAGCTACTCACATGCCTCAGGCTGGGGTCCTGTCCAGCGCCTGCCACAAGGCTGTGAAATGAAGCAGCCCCATGTCTCAGGTCTGTCTCTGTGGATCTGAACTCTCTTCTTTCTGCAAGTCCTCTCCAAGGGGATCACTGCAGGGAGGAAAACGCACAGAGGAAAAGCCGTCCCAGCCACTACGGAGCCGTCTGGTGGGAGACTGCTTTTTAGAGCAGTTTCAGATTCACAGAAACCCTGAGCAGGCTCAGAGCCCCCGCCTGCCTCATGTGGGCAACCTGATGCCAGCTTCCTGGTGAGTGTGGATCACTCATCACAGTTCATGAGGTGACATGGGTACCATGCTGGTGACCAGTGTGCGTGGGCCTTCCAGTGGGTTTGGATGATGTAAGACACACTTTTCCCATCAGAGTGCCATGCAGAGCATGATCCTGCTCTGAAGACCCTGAAGTAATGGCATGTAGAGTAAACTTAAAAAAAAAAGACAGGCAGCTGTGGCCTTCTGAGCTGCTTATGTGACTGAAGTAGTAGGCAGCTAATGCACCTTCAGGCCTGGGAGGGCAGGATGGTGGCCTGCAGGGCACTGTGACCAGGTGGGGCAGCGTGGGAAGGGAGTGTCTGTAAATTGCATCGGTGTGTGCACGTGTGAAATGTGTGCATTATTCTGAAAAGGAGGGATAGGTGAGTTCAGATAGGGGACTTCGGAGATGGTGGTGGGGATGCGGGGCTGCTGATTTTGTATCCACAGGTCCCGCCTTCCCCTGCAGCTCCCTGTGACTGGAGCTGGAGCAGGTTTTGCTCTGGGGCAGCAGAGGTGACAAATTGCACCTGACTCCCGGGGCTCGGGTGATGATGGGTGACTTGAGCTGGTGGCCTGGCAGGTTCCAACCTGGCCGGCACAGCCTCAGAGGTGAGGTGGACAAGGGCGGCCCTCATTCTGAAGGGGAGGCTCCAGAGGAGTTCGTGGGCAGCAGCCCCCTCGGTCAGTCGGTCTTTGCTCTCATTCTCCCTCACTGGCTGGGAGGCAGGGCTGGAGGAGGTTCCAAGGCCGACATTTCCCTCCCTGGACAGGACCAGTGTCTCCCTGGAGTTCTGCTGGCCCCACGGCAGCCTCAGCACTGTCTCTCATGCCTTGCTTGGCATTAAGCACTACGTAAAGGCTTCGGATCGCAGCACATCCCAGACAGGTGACAGCAATGTGGGCGCCTTGCAAGATTTCCTCAAAGGTTGCCACTCTGCTGGCACCTGGGACGGGCTGCGTGACGACAGCCACAGTGTCTTCGAACGTTCTAAGTATTCTCAGAGCCTGCGAACTTCGCAAGCTTGCCTGGTTATTCCTCTCGCTGAAATTTTCCTGACGTCTCACTTTCGCTTTATTAGGGTCATAAAACTCTGTTTTCCAGTGAGCGTTTGGCATTCCCAGGAGAGCAGTCGGCCCCAAGTCCAATTCATCAAGTTCCTAATGAGAACCCCAGGGGCCGCCATCCCTTGCAGAAGTGCCGGCCGGAGAAGGTGAGGCTGCAGTGGTGCTGGCTGCTCTGTGCTGGTTCCCAGCGCCTCCGCCAGCCCCGCTATCACCTTCCAGGATTTACAGGAGACCCATTGGGCTGGGCCAGGGCTGGAAAGGTCCAGCCCACGTTTGGGAGGGACAGCCTGGAGCAGGGACAAAGGACTGAAAGCCGCCTTTAGTCACAGAGACAGCCTGGTGTTTTACATAAATAAGTCTAACATAAAACATGCGTGTGCATGTGTGTGTGCACACCCTCCTGTGAGCGAGCAGGCTCTAAATTGTTTTGCACATATACCAAGACTACCTCTGGTTTACTTTTTGGGACTTCAGAGAGATTGGTGAGGAGAGAGGCTGTCACTACCTCTGGGTAGGGCCAGCTGCCTGCTCCCCACACGTCTTTCCTGTCTGCCCAGACCCCTCCCTTGGCCAGCTGTCCTCTGCTCAGGCTGGGCCGGGGCTGCGTGTGGCCCAGTGGGGTTGGAAAGCAGATCCCGAGTGACCATGACTGATGGGACGTTCACCAGCACGATGGTCAGGAGGCTACAGGGCTGGGACAGTGGCTGCATTATGGGGTCCCTCCGTCAGAACCCCCCACCTTCCTCTTCATGGTGGACACAGCCTGGCTGTGTCCCATTCATTAGTGGCTGACACCTCTCCTCTGGCCTGGCCTTTCCTGAATTGGCCTCTTGCAGGGCGTGGGTGACGCTTTACAAGGGACGGCCCATCAGAGCTCTCCCGGAAGCTCCCCAGCTTCACTGTGCCTGTGCTGGGTTTGTGGGACAGTCCCCTGTGCTGCCGGCAGAGTCTTCCACGTGTCATCCCAGGCCCTGGCTGCAGCTGGAGGCCCTGCCCCGTGATTTGCAGGCACTCGGGGAGTCTGTGGGTCCTTGGGAGGTGCAGGGGTACGGTGTCCCCATGCCTGGGGCACACAGAGTCTCTCTCAGTCCCTAGAACATGCATGACCTAGGTGATGCTATCATTTTCCTTCAGACAAAAAGCCAATGTAGAGATGGCTTTGGGGTTTCAGTGGTCCATGTGTCTTCTTTGTTTGTGATACAAGTTCTCACTAAGTTGTCTGGCCTGGGCTGGAACTTGTGATCCTCCTGCCTCAGCCTCGGGAGTGCTGGGTTGTAGGTGTGTGCCACAATGCCTGGGTCCATGTGTCTTCTAACCCACTGCTGTGGGTGAGCAGACCTGGCTGGCATTGCCTCTACCACAGATTTCCTGTAACTCTGCACAGGCACCAGAACATGTCACTGGGCTTTGTCACCAAGGGCGTCCTTTGTGGCCTATGTCAGCAGCATGGACCCCAGACATGGGAGGCCCAAAGCAGAGCTTCGACCAGGGCCCCATGAGCCCCAGACTTTGGGTGCTGGAGCCAAGTTCTCTGGCGTCTGCATTGGCAGCTGCCCCTCCCTGCGGACCCCGAGCAGGCGCGCGGTGAACAGATTATCATCTGCAAATATACTTTGAAGGGTGGTTTTGTTTTGTTTTCTCTTCTTGACACTCTGGAATAAAGTAGGCCATTTATCTTTCCTGCAGAAGAATTTCCACAGCTAAGCCGTGTACAGTGGCTCACGGCGTGGAGCTGGCTGTATATATTTTCATCGCGATTATGTCCTAGTGCCCCGGCTTCGGAGCTTTTCTCCCTCTCTCTAACCAATTCCCCTGCTGCTGTCGCTCCCACCCACGGTCCTGCTCTCCCCAAGCCACTCACTGCAGGAAGCCTTGGTCCTGACTGTCTGTTTGTTTAAGTTCACCCATGTTAGTCCATGTGGAGGGCAGCAGAAAGGAGAAGAATGTAATTCTTCACCAGCTTTTGATCAAAGAGACGACTTTAACAAATTTGTGCTAGAGTTTTGCAGGATGACGTACACATTCTGTGTGTTTCTGAGCTTCAGTGTTTAGTTAATTTAGGGGAACATCCTTTTTTTCTTTTTCTCCATATCATAAACCCCCGCAAGGCAGGCGTTTTCCTTAAGATGACCCAGCTAAGAAGGGGAGGGTGGCTTTGAATTTATCAGCCGCCTGGAGAGTCTGAAATGGAGCTCTACTACAGTAACAGGGACAGTGGCTCTGTTCTTCCGTGGGATTCGGAGGAAGCCATCCCTGTCACCAGGGCTGCCCTGGGCCCAGGGTGCCACCCTACTCAAGAGACCTTGTCCAACTCGACATCGATCTTAATTTTAGGAGCGACCATTAAAATGCACATTTCTCTCCCACTCCCTGGCGGCAGAGCGAATGCAAATGAAAAGCCCTGAAAATGGTTAACATTTCCTGTCATTGAAGGCCCTCATTCGGGTGGGGGGTCGCTGGGTTCTGAGGTGTTTTTTCACAGGGAAACCTACTTCAGAGCCGCCGCAGGAGCTGCCGTGACATGCGGTGGATCTGGGGTCTGCATCAGCTGGCCTGGCCCAGGCGGTGACTGGCCTTCGGTGCCGTGGACACGGAGGCGAGTGCTTTCAGCCGCCAGGGCCGCTGGGGCCACAGGCCATGGGAGAAGTCAGGGTCCGCGCTCTTCCATTATGGAAAAAAGCCCCGAATTTGTTTTTTTATTTTGTTGTGCTCTACTGTTGACTGTTTAGTTAGTGACTTTGCCAACTTCCTGGATATTTGTTCTGGTTCTACACAAAAGAGTCACATTCCCTTCGGAGTCAGGAGCAGGAGACGACACGGACTCAGAACTGTGAGTGCCCCGGGCTGTCCCAGCGCCCCGACCCTCTGTCCCCTCGTGGGCTCCATCCAGGAGGACTTTTGGGGGCTCCGAGCTCACACAAGCCGCGGCCTCAGCCCAGCGCCGTCCGGGAAAGGAGGCTCTAGGGTTCCTACACAAACATCAGATAGGAAGGGGCTGCAATTTTCATTTAAGGCTCCGAAGGATGGAGAAAGTAAACAGAGCAGCCTGGCTTATTTCAGGGGCTAACGACGCGTCCCTACTGAATTTACCTAATAAAATGAATTTTTAAAATTTTCATTTTCTCATTTCACTCCACCAGAAAATGAGTTTGCCTTTATAAGGTCCAGGTCTTTCAAATTCTATTGAGTGAAAAATTAAGTTGCAAAATGTAAATAGTTTGGTACACAGATACACAAAAAGAAGTGACTTGTGACAGTCATACAATAGCAAGTCTGGCTGCAGGCTCTGAGGATGCTTGATTTTTTTTTTTTTAATGTTGTGTAATGAAGAGAGGTAAGATTCAGAAAAAAAATCTTTAAAAGTAGGTAAATTGTGATCATAAATTTAATTGCCAGTTTTGTTTGTAAGTGTAAGTTGCTGCCTATTTTAAAAACTTTTGGAACATCTTAACAAAATGGTAAAGGACAGCAAAGGAAATGTACATGGATGTTCTGGGCCATAATTAATTTCTCTCCTGGAACTGTGCGATGAATACGGGATACTATGAAAACTATCATGTCTTCTTAAGACAAGGATACCCTGCCTTTAATTACGAAGAGAAAATAATTGGTGCTTGTATCTGAGAACAAACCCAGGGAGATGAGGGAGGGAGGGTGGTTATTTGTGTAAGAAAATCCAGAAATCGACATCAAGCATATGTAAAATCGGAGCTGGATTATATTCATAAAGTTACACAAACTTCAAAAAATGAAAGTTATTTTGCTTAAGTGCCTGAAAAAAGAATTTAGAATAATATTTGGGTTATCCTAGCTTGGTGCGCTGTGTGATGGAAAGCCTGTTAGGGTCCAGGAGGGATTACAAAGCTCTGTGCCAAGAAGCGGGGTGCATGCACATGTGTGTGTGTGTGTGTGTGTGTGTGTGTGTATCTGTGTCCCCCACTTTCACTCCAGGAGGCACACAGGGAGGGCAGCAGGCGTGGCTGGTGAGGGGAGAAACCATCTTCCTTCAGAAATGTACAGCGAATACAAAACCCTTACAGACGAACAGCAGTGGTTTTCTTAGTTTAAAAAAAAAATCTCCTCTTTCAGGGAGCAGGTTTGAGGGGGTCATCAATAGATCAGAGTCAGATTTTACAGTCACCAGAAATGTGCAAGAAAGGGCTGCTTCTGTTCCCTGTGCTAGTCATTAGAGTATTTTCTTCTTACACAGTCCCTGAAACCACCGATCCGTCTGAGGTCTTTATGGAGCCTGCTCCACCAGCCATCCAGCCGAACCCTGCTGGCTGCCCGGTAGATGGCGATGTTACTTCTAGAGTCGCCGTGGGCTGGGGGTGGGGAAGACAAATCCAGGTTTCCTTCCAAGCCATCCCTGTCACCCCTCGCTTCTCCCAGAGTGTCCACCGGGCTCCACACGAAGGAAGAAAATGCTTTCTGAGGCCGCTTGTGCAAAGTGCCAAGTCCTCGAAGAGTATGAAAGTGTTTAAGCCAAATGTTAATTACCGGGCATCCCCTCTGCAGCGGAGGTCTGAGGTCTGAGACAGCGTGAGGGAATTCAAAGCTGTATCCTGGGAGTGTCTGGGGAAGAAGGGGGAGAAAATTAGGAGCTATTGTGATCTTTCACCAGGAGGCTAACGAGGCTTCAGGAAATAAGCTCGATCACTTTTCTCCCACAGTAACGGTGAAGAATGTGGAAGACAGGGAATTTTCTGAAAGGAACAAGGGAAAGAGGCAGGAACGCATAAGGCTGCTGTCACCTTCTCCAGACAGCTCTTCTTGCAGCCGGGCGGGGTGAGTGGCACCTGCACTGTGCCCTCATACCCACATCTGATCTGAACAAGGCCCAGGTCACCTGGTGTCTCCCACAGGGATGTTTTACTCTTTATTTCAAAAAAGTAACATTTCCCTCTCTTCATGTCTTGCTAGACAGAATCCCAAAGAATGACAAACATATTCTTCGACATATTTAATGTTTAAATAAAAAGGATTTTAAGACATTTTTGAGTGGTTTCCATGGGGCCACATGATTCCTTAATTTGTTTTGAATAATTTGTCATAGTGTTTTTAATATAAAAAGTGGTATACGTATTTTGATATAAAGGGGTAGTACATAGTATAAATAAACTGGAATTCAACAGCAACTAAAACTTTATTTCTTTGCTTAAGAATGATGTTATCATTTCTTCTTGGGGGAAAAAGGTAAGATTCGTTCATTTGACCTCATTTTTAAATACTACTTAAAGACATAGAAATGTGTAAATGTAGTGTGGCACAATGATTTTGCCACGTATGGCAGTAATTGATCTTGAATTAGTCTTATAAGTTTCCTTGACTGACAGGCTAGCTTTTATACCTGTCTGTGTTTACAAGTTGTGTGTGATTCATAACTCAAGACTACATATTAATAAAATGGTTGTGCAAAAAGCCAGCTGTTTAAATAAATTCTGTTCTGCTTTAAAGATTTTTGCCCTTTGGGGGAAAGTCATTTACGTATTGAGTAGCAGAGGCCAGAAAACAATAGTTAGAATGTAAATAAATCTTCCTGAAACTTAGTTCTAATTTTCTGTGCAAGATAGTAACCCACAAAAAATAAACATTGTTTATTGAACCAGTTTGTATCGAGTGAACCTTTGTAAAACGATACAGAAAATATGAACTTCTATGTCCAAGTACCTTGGGTTGCTGGCAGCGCAGAGGGAGCTATTTGATATGTAGAAAGTGCAGAAAATAAAATTAGCAACTCTGGCGAGAGAGCTGTTCAAATGTGTGCTGTTGTACAGCGGTGAGCATATTAGAATTAACAAAAAAAATACATGTCACTTGGCACTCTGCTTAAGGGATAATTTAATTACGCCCCTGTTAGCTCTGACTTGTGTTTCTGCTCGGCCTGCCTTTTCACGATCTTGTTTATTTCCAGAAATCACATTCGTGACAGCTCTAATAGGCCATTCGATGGCGAGCGTTTTCCCGTTTAGTTAAAAATATTTCAGGTTTCAGAAACCGAACAAGGCAAAAAAAACTTGTGTGTGGCTTAGCTGGTTGGGGGCTAGAGTTTTTAAGAAATGAACTCACTCAGCCTTTCGGAGCAACTCTAGCCTAAAATAGTTTTAATGTTTCAATTTGTCAGAGCGAGCGGATGGGGCCTCAGCTGGACCCAGACCGTGGCCCCTGTGGGCTGCCTGTTCTTTCCCGTGGAAGGGCAGGAAGTGGACGTGTGTGGGCTCCCGCCTCTGCCGCTGACCTGGGGGACTTGCTTTCCCCAGTTCCGGCCACATCTGTAACCTTTCCTCTTTTTTTTTTTTTTAAAAGAAATTCACAACTGATCTCTGCGAAGGAAGGTGGGGATTCGCGGCTGAATGCGACCAGGGTGTTGTGTTTAGCTGAGCAGGACAGCGGGGAGCTTCGGCCTGGGCCTCAGGCCTCAGTGGAGTCCTGGATGATCTTGGAAAGAGCGGGGGCAGTCTCAGATCATAAGGCTCAGCTAATGCATCTGAGCTGCAGGCTGCGGGAGGAGGCTTAGAAGCTTCTTACAAATAGCACCATGGGCACAAACCAGCCTGGTTTGGCTGGCACCTCCTGCCTGGCACCTGGAACAGGAGGGCTTGGGAACATCCAGCCCATCGTCCCCTGGAGAAGGAGAGGGTGCCAGCCCTAGGCCTCTCCGCTGGCCTCTGGTAGGGCATTGTAGAGAGCTCTCCGACCACCCAGCCTCAGGGCACCCACACCGTTCTCAGGGGCACCAGACCCAGCCAGGCCAGGGACTGGGACCTCACCATGCGCTGCTTAGCCTCCCTGCTCTACTGGCCACCCCTGCCCAGCCCTTCCTGGGAGCCTGCTTCCTGGACAGTTAGGCATTCTGGTTCTTCAGCTGAATTTTCGGTTGATGGTCTGCCTGCAGGAATTACTGCCTGCAGCCCTCGAGTTGCATGTATGATGGTGCTTGATTCTTAGCATCTCCCAACACCTCAGGGAAGAGGGTGGTGGCAGAATTTTCACTTGACGATTGAGAAACTGAGTCCCAGGGAGGCTGAATAGAGTTCCAAAGCCACAGACTGTAGGGTGACTATGGGGCTAGAGGATTAAGGGCCACATCTTCTTAACAGGCTTCATGATGTTTTGCTAAACAATTATTTATTGAATGAGTGTATGGGCTGGTCAGTTTGAGGGTTAGTGAGTGTGATGGCTGGATCCATAGCAGTTCATGGTTTTGGAGAGGGCAGGTTTGGGTCCTGGCAGGGCTCTGCTCATGTGGAGGGCTGAGGTGGGCCATCCGGGGCCAGAAGCCCAGCTCTTCTCTCTTGTACACCCTTGACAAGATGAGTCCCACCCAGGAAGAAGGACAGAGGACACAAAGAAGCAGGAAAGGACGCCCTGCTGGGCACCCATACCTCCCTCTCATTGCCCAGAAGGGAGTCACATGGCTGCTGTCCCCTGCAGAGGATCTGGGAAGTGCCACGTTAGTGGCTGGGCTCATTTCTCTGAAACCCAATATGCTGGCACTAGCAGAGGGCCCAGACACAGGCAGGCCCAGCCCTGTCATCACCCTGTGACGCCCCTGGATTTGGGCGGCAGGTGTGTGTGTTAAAGCAAAGCTTCCCTCAGGTGTCTGTCCCCCAGGAGTCTGAGAACCTCACTCAGGGTCTCATGAGATGATGAGTTAAGGTGTTTACAGCTGAGAGAGAGGAGTCCATGCTCTGGGCCATGTTTCTGTCCATTAGGACAGGCTTCTTTTATGCTGGCCTTTCACAGAGTGGGAATCGAGGCACACAGGGGCGGGCACCAGGATTCAGGCTGCAGTGCCAGCCCCTGGCTCCTGATTCCTGAGCTCTGAGGTCTGGCCCAGGGGCACTGAGGCACCTGCCCTCCAGGCCTATAGCCTTTGCTCTCTTCTGAGCACCCAGATGTGTTGCCATCCACTGTTCCCCTGGCACCCAGCCTTGTGGGGATACTCATTCTTACTTCAGTTGTGGCTCTGTCCTTTGTGGAGTGGGCAATGCAAAACCTTGGCAGGGCTGCTGGGAGGGAGCGTGGGCACATGGTACTGGCTCACATGGCAAGTCTATCCTGGGGTACCGTGGGTGGGTCCCCGGGAGGCCCCAATCCCCTGGGGTGTCATGTGATCACTTCTGCCTCAGTTTTCTGTCCATAACCTGGGGAGCACCAGGCTGTCCTCTCAGAGCTGGTGCCCTTGACACTGAGCAGTTGCCAGGCTGGGAGTCTCTGAGGGCCAGGCAGATATCTGTGGGCTCGCAGCAGGTCACAGCAGCTTCCTACTCACAGGCTGCTGGTCCTCCGTGAAGGAGCCACAACCCAGGAAACACAGTGCTACAGTGGGCGGAGCAGGATTGCAAAGGTCCCGGGCAGGTGTCATGGAGCCTGGAGCCCACAGACGAGCAGGCACCATGCACCCTCCGGTCGGGGAAAGGCTTCTCCAGTGGCCGGACACAAAGCCAGGTACCTCTTCTTTGCTGCAGCTTGCTTTTTTAAAAAATCAATATGTATACTTAAATATATTTTTATCTTCAATTGTCACACAGTAATAGCACATAGTTATGGGGGCACAGAGCGGCATCCAGGGTCACCCTCAGCTTGGAGATGTATGTGAATGTGTGGCGTGGTGCTGCAGGTGCTCTCCTGGCTGTTCCCAGATCTCCAGTGAGTTGTCGACCCTGGTCACCTCTCACACTTTGGACCAGTACATGTGCTTCTCCTTTCCAAGTGCACCCCAACCTGTCTCCGTCCTCTCTGCCTCCCGCCCCCAGGCCCTGGCCACCGCTCTCCATCCTCTGCCAGAGTGAGGATGCGTGGTGACTGTTGTCTGGTGTCTGACCTTTCCTTCCATCCCCTCCATACTGCTCTTTCTTTCATGGCCAGATAATGTCCCATCGTGCATCTGGGCCCACTGGCCTCCTCCACTTGCAGTGAGCATGCGTGTTGACCCCGATGCCATGCACACTTCCTGAGTGCGTTCAGGAGTGGCTGCTGACACTGCCCACGGTCACTGCACTCAGTGGCACCCAGCCCGGCAGTGGGATTCCCTCTCCTCTGTGCCTGGTGCCCTGTCTCTTTGGTCTCTGCTGATGTTTGCTATGGCTGCAGTGAGACATCTCCCCATGGCTGTGCCTCAGTGGAGTTGAGATCTCTTTCACAGGGTTGTCTTCATTGGCTTATCCCCTTTCCTGAAGTGTCTGCTTGAGCCTCACCCATTTAAAATCAGAGTTGTTTCATTTGCTGCTGCTGTGTGGCTTGAGCGCCATCTTCATGCTGGACACGAGCCCTGGTTGACCAGCAGCTCACACAAACCTCTTCTGCCCTGCAGGCAGCCTCCTCTCTTGACTGCTTCCTGTGCTGTGCAGACACTTTCTGATGCAACGTGGGACCACTTGTCATGTTTTGGTTTGGTTAGGTGCTTTTGGGGTTATCTCTAAAAAATTCTTTGCCTAGAACAATCCATTTCCCCTGTACTTTCTCAGAGTTGTTTCACAGTTTCAGATCTTGCATTTAAGAGTTTTGTCCATATTGGGTTGATTTTTATTTGTGTTGAACATAGGACTCTGCTTCCTTTGCATATGGGTGGTCAGTTTCCTGACCCCATTTGTTTGAAGAAATGGTCTTTTCTCTGCATGTCCTTGCTGTCTTTGTCAAAATTTGGCTGCTACAAATATATGGATTTATTTCTGGGTTCTCTGTTTTGTTCCAAATGATTTCTGTGTCTGTTTTTATTCCAGCTTCATGCTGTTTTGGGTGCTATCATGTTTTGAAGACAACGTGTTAGCTCCCCTTGCCTCAAATGATAGCTTTGGCTATTTAGGGTATCTTGAGGTTCCATACATATTTCAGGAGCATTTTCTATTTTTAGAAGAATATCACTGGTATTTTGATAGGAATTGCATAGACTCTATAGATCATTTTGGATAATATGAACATTTTAACAATAATAATTCTTCCAACCCATAAACATGTCTTGCCATTGTTTTTGTTGTGTCCTTTTCAACATTTTAAATCACTTTTTTTTGAGACAGGGTCTTGCTTTGCAGTTCAGGCTGGCCCTGAACTCATTATATAGCCCAAGCAAGCCTCAAACTCAGCATTCCTCCTGCCTGTGTCTCCCGAGTTCTGGGATTACAGGCTTGCACCACCAAACCCTGCATTTGTGGTGTGTGGTATTAATTGCTGGTGGCTGTGGCCACCACTGCCAGTATTGTATGTGGTTGCTGGGGATCGAACCAGGGACTTTGCACTTGCTAGGCAGGTGCCGGAACCACAGAGCTAAATCTCCGGCCCCTTAAATCACTGTTTTATAATTTTATTGAAGAGATCATTCACTGCCTTCATTAAATTACTTCCTAGGAATTATATATGTTTTTCAGTCTTTGGAGACAGGGTCTTGCTTTGTAGTTCAGGCTGGCCTTGAACTCATTATATGTAGCCCAGGCTAGACTCGAACTTGCAGCAATCTTTCTGGCTCTACCTCCTCAGTGTTTGAATTACAGGTGTCAGGCACCATGCCCAGCTATTTTATTTTATTTGTAGCTATTGTGAGTGGGGTTACTCTCTCGAATTCTTTTGTTGCAGTTTTGTTTTTGGTGAATTTGAAAAGCTACTGATTTTCGGTTGTTGACTTTATACCCTGAAAACTTGTGGAATTCATCTAACAGTGCCAGCAATTTTTGCTGGAGTCATAAGATTTTTTAATGTATAAAATCATTCCGTCTGCACACAGGAATAATTTGACCTCCTCTTTTCCTATTTTGATATGCTGTATTTCTTCTTTTTACCTCATTGGTCTGGTTGTGACATCTAATGGTATATTGAACAAGAGTGGTAAGAGGATATGTTTGTCTTGTTTCTGATCTTAGGGGAAATGAATTCAGTTCCCTTCCAGGATGGTGTTGATTGTGAGGGTTTCATCTCATCACTGTATTGAAGTGCATTCCTACTGTACTTACTTTTTAGAATTTTAATCATGCAAAATCCTGAGTGTTATTGAACACTTTCATTGTATCTATTGAGACGATACAGGATTCTTATACTTCATTCTCTGGCTGAACTAGGTACAGTCTGATCTGACCGTACTGTATAATCCTGTGTCTGTCAACCTGTGCTGAGAACTTTTGGATCTGTGTTTGGCACAGCCTTAGTCTGTGGGGTTCTGGGCTGTTGTTGCTGGGTCATAGTCTGGTTTTGGCTTCAGCCCTACAGAGTGTGGGAAGAGTCCTACCCTTTCGGCATTTTGGAAGAGTTTGAGAGGAATTGGTGTTGGCCACTCATTTTTTTTGAGACAGGGTCTCACTTTGTAGTTCAGCCTGGCCCTGAGCTCACTATGTAGCCCAGGCAAGCCTTGAACTCAGCAATCCTCCTGTCTCTGCCTCCCGAGTGCTGGGATTACAGGTGTGAGCCACCATGCCCTGCACTGTGGTATGTGGTATTGATTGCCAGTGGGCATGAATCACCATGCCCAGTACTGTATGTGGTTACTGGGATCGAACTCAGGACCTTATGCTTGCAAGGCAGGTGCTGGAACCACTGAGCTAAATCTCTGGCCCTTGGCTACTCATTTTTGGTAAAATTAATCAGTGAGGTCATTAGATCCTAGATTTTTTTCCCTGTTGGGAAACTTGTTGTTAGTGATTTAATTTCATTACTTTTTATTGATCTGTTTAAGTTTTTATGTCTTCATTATTCATTTCTGCTCAGTTATACAAGTCCAAAAAATTACTGTTTCTTTTAGGTTTTCTAATCAATTGGTATATTATTTGTTCACAATAGTCCCTGATAATTATTTGTATTTCTATGGTATCAGTTATAAGTCTCCCTTTTCATCTTTGATTTTCTTTATTCAGGTGTTGAAGATTTGTCAATTTTGTTTGTTTTTCTTGAAAAAAATCAATTCTTTCTTTTATTGGTCGTTTGTATTTTACTCATCTCTGCCTTCACCTTTGTTATTTCTTTCCTTCTACTAATTTGTATTTGGCCTTTTTTTGTTTCTTTAGTTCGCTGAGCTGCCCTGATGGGCTGTTACTTGGAATCTCCTAGCATTTGGATCTAGGCACATATTGCTAGAACCACCCCCTTAGGACAGCTTCTGTTGTATCTCATCGGTTTTGGTACATTGTATTTTCATCTGTATCAATAAATTTTAAAATTTTCCTTTTGATTTCTTCACTTAGTCATTGTTCAGGAGTGTGTTTTTGAAATTCTATTTATTTTTCAGTGTCTAAAGCTCGTCTTGCAACTTTAGTTTTATTCTATCATAGTTAGAAAAGGCAAGCGCTCTGATCCCATTTTCTAAAAATCCTTACAGAACTGTTCTGAGTCCTGACATACAGTCCATTCTAAGGACGGCCTAGTGTATGTGAGATGATCGTGTTGTCTGCAGCTTCTGGATGAAGAGTTCTGAGAATATCCCTTGGGTCCATCTGGCCCGTGGTGCAGTTTAACTCTGAGGCTTGGTGATCTCTTTAGGCAGATTGCTGATGGAAGCAGGGCACTGAGGTCCTCAACTATTATTGTATTGGAGTCTTTTATAGTTTGCTTTATATAATTAGGTGCTCTGATCTTGGATGCATTTATATTTACTATAGCTCTTTCCTTTGAATTATCTTTGTTATTGCATAATGATGATCTTTGTCTCTTTTCATAGTTTTTTGTTTAATATATGTCTGATAAAACTTGTAGCTATTATTTCTTGAATAGTCTTTTTTCCTTCCTTTCATTTCATTTTTTTTTTTTTTTGAGACAGGGTCTTGCTTTGTAGTTCAGGCTGGCTCTGAGCTCACTGTGTAGCCCAGGCAAGCCTCGAACTCAGCAAACCTCCTGTCTCTGCCTCCCGAGTGCTGGGATTACAGGCGTGAGCCACCACGCCCGGCCTTCCCTTCATTTCTAATTCAATGCGTTCTTACGGATAAGTATGATGCAGTATATTGTTGGGTCTTGTTTTATTCATCCACTGGGTCTTTAAGTGGGAAATTTACACCATTCATATTCAGTTACTTTAATGAGACATGCAGTACTACCTTGGTTCTCAAACTTAATTTATTCTATCATTTTGGAAAAGATGGCCATGTTTGTGTTTGTGTGGGAAAGATAACTGTGACTACAAACAAAACCATTTGTGAACCAAGGTACCACTCGTTATTCTGTTATCTTTTCTTTTTGTTGTTTTGTGTGTACTTTGTTCTTCATCCTTGTGGACTTGCAGCTTTCTGTTAAAAAATCCATTTCTCTTTTTAGAGTGTTGAAGCCTATTGGGCATTGTATAGATGGAAAATTTTCCTAAGAGATTTTCTCTAGGGATTCTGCTCTTTCTTTCTCAGAAGAGGTTCTTATGGCCCACAGGGCTACCCTGGGGGCACTATGGGGGTGCTCAGTTCAGGTTTCCTACAGATACTATCACTCTTCTCAAAAAACATTTTTTTATTTTCAGAGTTTTCTTTCTTCATGAGTACATGTTTGTGGCACATCATGAATACATTTGTTGTGGGCAGTTGATACATGGACACAACACACCTAAATTCTTTTTACCCTGCTCCCCTGTACCCACTATCTTACTTTTGGGTGTTCAACTCCAACTTATAAATAGTCCAAATTAAGGTGCCTGAAGCCAATGTAGGTCACTCCTCTGTCGTAAGAAAATCTGAGACAGGTATTGCATCTGGCTCTCAGCAAATGCAGAGAGAATGTCTCTGTGTTGTTTGAGTTTCTTGCAGCTGCTATAAAAAACAGCAACAGAACTTGTAGCCTGAGTGACACAGAGGTGTTATCGTCTTACAGTTCTCTAGGGTAGAAGCCTGAACCAAGCCATCTGCAAGGCTGGTCCCTCCTGACACTCTCGGGAGAGGCCATTTCTGTCTTTCCAGCTTCTAGAGATGCCTGTGTTTCTTGGCTCTTGGACCACCTCTCCATTTCCAGAGCTGGAGCACAGTGTCTCTCTGACCTCTGCCTCTCTGTGTGACCTCTTTTAAGCCCTTTCTTCTCCTTCTAAAGACCCATTGAGTACAATGACCCACGCCGATAATCAAAGGTGGTTTCCATGTTTCGAAGTTAGCCAGTTTGCAATGTTACTTCTGCCCCAACCTTAATTTCCCCTTGTCATGTGGCCTAACACTTTCATGGGTTCTAGGGATTAGGAGGTGGCCGTTTCTTTTTTTTTTTAAATTGAATTCTTTATTGGTACATTTTATATACATCTCACAATCACACATAACATTGGGAAATTTGTACCAATATATGACACAAGTTAATTCTCATTTTTACCCATATCCCTACCCACCCACACCTCTCCACCCCCTATATACATACTCTTTAATTTTCTTTCAGAATCATATTTATTCCTTCCCATTACATTCCCACACCACATTTCCTTTGGAAATTTCCCATTCTACAAAAACTCTCATACGTTCTAGAGTTCATTTGCATCTACAGGTGCTCATATTAAAGAGAAGATCCGGTATTTGCCTATCTGTGATCTATTTATTTCACTTATTAGTGTGTGTTTCTTGGTGAAGTGATATCCTGTCTGTCATACTGGGTGGCCTGTTCTGTTTTGGCATCAAGATGGAGGTTGCTTCCTTTGTGGAGATATGTGTGGAGATTTCTCAGAAAACTAGGATTAGGGGTCCCATTTGACCCTGCCATCCCCCTGCTAGGAATATACCCAAAAGAATTTAGAAAATCACAGTGGAAAGATAGATGTACACCCTTGTTCATAGCAGCTCAGTTCATGATAGCTCAATCTTGGAAACAACCCAAATGCCCATCAACTGGAGATTGGATAAAGAAGATGTGGTTTTTTTTTATAAAATGGAGTACTATTCTGCCATAAAGAATGACAAGATTGATTCATTTAGGTGCAAATGGATGCACCTGGAGGTCACGCTAAGGAGTGAAATCGATAGAGCACAGATAGGTAAATATCGGATCTTCTTGTTGATATGAACACCGGTAGATGCAAATGAGCTCTAGTAGTATGACAATCTTTTCAGAATGGGAAATTTCCAAAGGAAATTTGGCGTGGGGATGTAATGAGGGGAAGAAAAAAATATGATTCTAAAAGAAAATAAAAGAGCATGTATATAGGGGGTGGGAGGTGTGGGTGGGGATATGGGTAAAAATGAGAATTGACTGTGTCATATATTGGTACAAATTCCCCAATATTATCTGTGAGTGTGAGATGTATGCAAAGTGTACCAATAAAGAATGCAATTAAAAAAAAAAAGATGGAGGTTGCTTCCAGGGAGGAAGAAGGAGGTTCTTGGTTCTGGGCCTTATTAGGGAAGCCAATGGTTTCCTAGTCCTGCTAGACTCCCTTTATATCTCAGCATTACAGCAGGTCACCTGGCTACCTCCAGCTGCCAGGGCTGATGGTAAGGGACACAGCAAGCTTCTTCTCTGGAATTCAGAAGCAGCAGAAAGGGAGAAACGACCCACAGTATCTGCCATGGCCCCTGCTGGGGTCCTTGATTTGCTCCAGCAGAGCTGGACGAGGGCTCTGAAAGGCTTTCTGGTGAAGTGTAATTTCTGGGAGCTCTGGGAGTCCTAAAAGAGAACCTTTCCCTGAAGCTGTGGGAGATATTGGCTGACCAGGCTTCTAGTACCTGCTAGACCTGAAGAGCCAGGAAAATGTACAGGGGTTGTGTAGTGTCCACCCCTGGAAGGTGGCCCCAGGGGATGAGCGGCCCAGGGGTGGGCCAAGCGGTATGGAGGTGCGGGTGCTGGTTTGGCATCAGCATGTTCAAGGCTGTGTGGGCTCATGTGGCGCTTCTGTTTCGGAGTTGTTCCGTCCTCAGAAAGGGGCCGTGTATAGAAGTGGGCACCCTGTGTGGGCCATCAGCACGTGAGCAAGCCTGGAACACACACACACACACGGACACACACACGGACACACACATATGGACACACACCAAACCCTGGCTCTGCCAGAACACACCCTGCTCCCCTAAATGCATGATGCCCGTTGCTTGAGCAGTCAGGTCCACGGAGGCCTCTCCCTCAGAGGGCAAGTGCCCATCATGGAAAGTAGGTGACGCGGACAGGTGACACCTTGATTCACTCACCTGAGGAGTCAGGCAGTGGCTGTGCCTCCCTGGCTGCCGTGTAGCTCTCCACACGGGTTGTGTGTGCGTGGCCGCCTCGTCGTGCAGCACTCTGTGGTGCTGGCTCTGACCTTGTGCTGTTTCGCCATTGGCTCTGCAAAGACAACCTGACAGTCAGTGCTGGGACTTGCACTAGAGCCGCTGTACATTTATCCTGAGCCGCCCTGGTGAACTCCGGGGGCAGGTGCCACCATGGCTGAGCACAGTGCCCTGCTTGGTGCCCTCCTCTCACCCACCTGAAAACCCTGGGGACTGGGGGACATGGCTCCCTACCCAGCAATGGAGAAAGTGCCCTGCTCTGGGCTGGTCTGCCAAAGAGGGGACTGCCTCTCTCCCCGGAAGTGTGTTGAGGGCTGGCTCTCACTGTAGTCCTATTTCTGGGTGGGTAAACTGAGGGTCAAAGGCACGGCTACTGCACAGGGCAGAGCCAGTGGGGTGGGCCTGAAAGGTGGTGTTGGGGAGAGCAAAGGCAAGCCACCAGGCTGGCACAACCCTCCCCAGCGGTCCCATCCTGAGGGCATGGGCAGCGCTGCCCGGCTGGCAGGAGCTTCTCTGCCTGCTGTTTGCTTTGGGCGTCTTTCTCACGTCCCTTCCCGCCCCCTGCCAGCAGCCCGTCCCCAGAGGGATGCTGGGCGGCGAGAGCCTGGGAATTCTCTTATCTCTCGGAGCAGGATGTGTCCTGTGCTGTGTCCCCAGCGAGGTTTCCAAGCGTGGTGATGAGCTTGCAGATTTCAGGGGTGATGGCTGCGCCAGCTCACGGGGTGGGGGGGCTGTTTTGTTTCCCAGGGCCCACAGCACCATGGCCAGGCTTCTGCCACCACCCCTCTGCCCGTGTCCCTGGCCCTTTCAGCTGTCTCTAATCCAGGAACCCCGGTGCAGGCCCAGCCTGCAGACAGCCAGTGTGAACCGGCCAGGGGTGAGTTCCTGTTTCCGCCCATTCTTTGCGCTAGGCAGCGGGCAGTGTGGCTCCCGGCAGGGGAGGGGCCATGGGCTGCAGTGCGTAGGGTGGCCTGCAGGGGCGCTGTGTAGGCGAACAGGCCATGCCCTCCACGTCAGCAGAAGTGCCAGCTTGCTACAAGAGCCGAGAAGAATTGCAGTAAATCTAATCCTACCCGGGCTGCAGGCTGTGGGTCCTAACCTCATCTCTGCTGCTATTTTTTCTTTTTTTATGCATAATTTGAAGTCTCTGGTTTCAAGATCATCTCTTTGGAGTCAGGGGCTAGGAAGAACATGGATTTCAATCTATCCTCTTGAGAATTTGGAAGAACATTGGCCTGGGATCTGGGGCCAGGGAGATTCTGTTTTGCTAGCCCTTCTGGTGCTTCTTTCTCTTGAGGTCCCTCCAAACCTCGGCCTCCTCTTCTGTCACTGGGTCTAAGGTTAGTTCTGGCAAGGGGTGGTAAGGAGAAGTCCCCTGTACACTGTACAGGAGACTAAGCATGAGTCTGGTATAGGCAGAGTTATCTCTGATTGTCCCTGATGCCAACCAAACACGTAGTGCTTGCTGAGCCAATGGGGCTCAGGTGAGAAGGACAGAGGCTGCACAAGGAACCTTCTCCACCTCGCTGGAGGATCAGTACTGCTTCTGCTGGAAAATTTTAAATGTGGACCAATTAAGGGACATGGTTTCTTTGCTGTACACTCGTGTCAGAGACCCCAGGTCGGGAGCTGGAGCAACCTTAGAGCTGAGACCTTGGGCCGGAGAGAGGTCCTGACAGTCAGCGATAGCAGGACAACGATACAGTGGGAAGGATGTCAGACACAGTGCCGATAGGTGGAGTGCAGGCTGCCCCGAGCTGGCACCAGGTTGGACTGTAGAGGGAACGCAAAATTCATGGTCACATCTGTGTCACCTGTGTGGCTGTAGATGACAAGGCTCTGCGCCTGGCACCTCTGCACCTCAGTGTCCCCAGGGCCACCCAGGGTTGCCACACCCTGGCTTTCTCCATCCCCAGGAGTGAGGGTTCACACCAGTTGGTATGTGTTTCCAACATGCTTGTGATCACTAGTGCTTCTGATTCCCCAACTTTTGGAATTTGGAATGTTTGCATCAGCGTTCCAGATTGAGAAACGTAAAGTCTTGAGTTTCTGAGCATCTTGGGTATCGGGTTTTCTCTGTAGAGTCCTCAGCTTTGCATGGTTGCTGGTGTTGGGTGCTGTCTCCGTTTCCACGGTTGGGAACCTAGAGGAGGCCTGGGAAGCCCTGACCTACATAAAGCTGGGCAGGCCTGGCCCTGGGCTCTGTGGAGCAGACCTGTTAGACGCCCCATCCTGGACACCACAGCAGCACTGGAGATGGTGCTGGCCCTCTGCTGGGGGTCATCAGTCACACCTCTGCTCTGTTTTCTGAAAATCAGTGTACAGGGGACCTTGTAGGGCTCCTGAGTTTCAGGGTCCTCCTCTTTTATGAACTTTCTACTTAGTCATAGGGAATCCCCGAACATTCTTTCATCCCAGGGCTGCTGTTGACCCCGAGCAGGAAGCTGCAGGCTTAGGACTGCTTTCACGTTTATTGGCTTATGTTTTCCCAAAGCCCAGTGCAATAAAATGTAAAATATGATGGTCCAGCCAAATGGCCTCATGCTGGCTTCCTGAAGCTTTTTTTCTGGCAGGGAAATACTCACAAATGCGCAATAACTCACATGCACACACTTGAATGCATAATTTGACACAAACACAGAAACATGCACACATCACACAGTAAACCCACATGCACACTCACACACATATGGAGACTTACTTTGGAACTAGGCGACCACTGGCATCCTCTCTGTTTTCCACAGGGCTCCTCTTTTCTCCGCCTGGAGACAGGGCCATCCATGTTCCCTGTCACCTTCTCTCCCAGACCCCTAAGACACAGATCTCCCACTCTCTCCCAGAGTGCACTGCAGCTCAGAGGTCAGCAGCCAGGACTCTGCCTGGCCCCACAGGAGCACGGGAGGGAAGGTTCAGTGTCTGTGTCTCCCTGGGGTGGCAGGTGTGGCCTTTAGACCCTCCAGTCTATGGGGCTGGCCACTCCGAGATGCACAGGTAAAGGCTTCCTGAGGGACTTGGCAGGACAATGGGGGTGCCTGCCCTGGTGGATCTGGGGGACACAGGGTAGAGACACTTGGCACCTGCTCCCCAGCTGAGATGCAGGCTCTGGAAGAGTGCCAAGGGCAGCAGAGTTGATGGAGGGTCACAGCCAGGATACAGGTGACCGCAGGTCTGAGCCAGCATGCCCCATGGAGACAAGGGACAATGTTAGCTCAAGCAGACAGGCCAGTGTCAAGGCTATGGGTGTGGAATGCATGTGGGCTGGAATCACGAGCAGCCCATGACACTTTTTGTTTTGAAGAGTTGTTTTCAAAAGTCACTGCTCAGCTGGGCATAGAGGCATAGGCTATAGCTCTGGCTACTTGGGAGGCTGAGGCAGGAGGATCACAAGCTTGAGGACTGCCTAGGCAATTTAGTGAGAACTTGGCTAAAAAATAAATGAAAACCATCACTCTTGTCACCCTTATTTTAGTAAAAGTGATGATGCTGGGTGCATCCTGTGACCTTGGGTCTGCTCATTGTCTTTGAAAAGCCAAGATGACCTTGAGGTGGTAACAGAAGCCGCAGCCTCCTGTTCCTAGGTATCAGGCCTTTGCATCTTAGTAAGAAAAAGGGGGACAGTCTTAGGATTGAGTATGTTTTCAAGGAGACCATAAAACCTGGGGTCCTCAGAAGGGTCAGAAAAAGGGAACGCCAAGCTCCTCAGGAAGTCAGCGCAAAAACGCTGCATGTCCCATCAGCATGACCTCCCTGGAACTCTGCTCAGGGGCCGCTTCAGCTGGGGGTGAGTCTCAGCCAAGGCTGTGCTCAGTATTCCCACCTGGGACTCTGCTCCCGGCCTGCAGCCCATTGCCCTTGATGCCAACCAAGGAGGAAGAAAGAAGTCTCTCTCTGCTCCTTTCTCCACCGTTGCTGAGGCTGCCCTGCAGCTGTAATACTTGGCATTTCCAAACCCTTGCACAGATAGTGTTGGTTAACGTATTTGACCTGTGCATATCAGTAATTTTTTAAAAAATCCAAATGAGGCCATATATGTACACATTTGTAATGTGTGACTTTTTCCTTAGCTTTAAATCACATCCCCATGACTTGCTAGCTGTGCGGCTTTGGAAAGTTACCTAACCTCTCTTTCCACAGCCTTTCAGTCTTCAAATGGGGGTACACAGAGCGCTTGTGTTATTCCACGAGGTAGGTAGGTGTGAATCCTGGGAGTGGTGGCTGGTGCATGTTAGTCAGCCCTAAACCAGGAAGAGTAAATAAACTGACTTTCCAAAGCAGACAGGAAGGGTGCTCTGGTGTCAGAGCCTTGCCACTTCTCTTCTCCTGGGAGCTTTGGCACGCAGCAAAGCTTTGCAATGGACCGAGGGGGATGTTGCCGGTGGTCTGTCTAGGACTGGGGCACATCCCCACCACCACCACCTTGGAGAGCATGATCTGCTTTCCCAGAATTCCTTTCCTGACAGGGCCTGAGCTTGCAGCGCCCAGGGCCTCAGGCCTCAGGGCTGTGATCTCTGCGGTGGCCTCCGGGCTCTGCGCAGGGCCTCTCCGTTTGTGGAGGGATGCATACCGTTTGTCAGTGGCGTGGGGTGACTCCTGGGGCGCCCCTGGGAGCTGCGTGCAGAGTTCAAGGCTGGGCGCCTCGTTGTCATTATCAGATCTAATTGCGGGCTCGGATTTCACAGATTGGGGCCTGTGCAGGTGGAGGACAAGCTGCCCAGGTCACGCCTAAAGGCTCATTAAACCACTGGTGTGAAAGGTAAGACCATCTGGATGCCATTTGACAACTTAAGTGGTAATTACACCATTTGGCACAGGAATTAGGGAGAGCCGGGGCTTGAACTGTGGCGGGACAGGGGTTTTCATTTGGAGGGGCAGCCGGCCGGCCCAGCCCAGCATGGTCATCCTGCTCACGGCGGGCAGCTCCTCCAGCTGCTCCTCATGCCGGCAGGCTTGGCAGGGAGAGGTGGCAGTGTTCCCTCCCCCGCTGCCCAGGGATGCCAGGGGAGGCGGGGTGGCGCCCAGCAACATTCCACGCCAGCAATATGGAAGTGTTTAGGCAGGGTTTGCACCAGCCAGGGTAGCTGAGATCTGAACCTTTAAATTACAGCCATTCCCGGGCTGAGGAAAAGTAAATAAACAGTTCACAGCTGCAGCCAGCACAGCCCAGAAACTGGCCATCCCTTCTGATTGCAGGACAAGTAATTAAGTGGGAAATGTGAGCCCTCCGCAGGGCAGTGAGCAGAGCAAGCTGATAACGGGCAGCAGAGGCAGTAACCCGCAGCCCACAGCCCTTCCCATTAACCCTCGCGGGGCCAGCCAGGGCCGAGCCTGACTGGGAGTCCATGTGCCATACAGAGGCAGCCCTTGCTTGAGTGCAGCTGGACAGACTGTGCTGGGTTTGTTTCTGTGAGCTCCAGTGCCGGAGTCCCAGCCCCCGGACCTCAGGGTGTGTGTGGAGACAGGAGCCTTAAGCAGGTTATTGGGGGAAATGTGATGTTAGGGATCTCCAATATGGGAGGTCACATGTGGGCTCAGCCAGGTGCCCACCTGAGAGCCAAGGATGGAGGCCTCAGGAGGAATCAGCCCTGTGATGCCGGAACTGACATCACAGCTGGGCATTCCCTTGAGTGACACTGGCACCTGGGTATCATGAGGCCCATAAGAGCTGGCAGCAGGAGTCATGCTGAGGCCTTGGGGGCATTGCCATCTCACTGCGGGGAAACAGGCCTAGGAAGCAAAGGGAAAGTCTCAGAGTCACACAGCTGTGGGCATAGGAGGTGGCTGTTCTCAGCCTTGATACAACCACAGAACACCTGTGCACATGCCAGCCTGGCTCCCAGCCTCTGATTTTTTTTTTTTTTTTTTGAGACAGGGTCTTGCTTTGTAGTTCAGGCTGGCCCTGAGCTCACTATGTAGCTTAGGCAAGCCTCGAACTCAGCAATCCTCCTGCCTCTGCCTCCCGAGTGTTGGGATTACAAACATAAACCACCACACCCGGCACTGTGGTATGTGGTATTGATTGCTAGTGGGTGTGAGTCACCACGCCCAGCATTGTATGTGGTTACTGGGATCGAACTCAGGGCCTTGTGCTTGTGAGGTAGGTGCTGGAACCACTGAGCTAAATCTCCAGCACCAGCCTCTGAATTTTGAGTAGCTGTTTTGAAGGTTTCCCAGATGGTCCTTGGGCATAGCCCAGTCCAGCCCCTGCCCCAGGGTACTGTCTCGGAACTTCGTGAACTTTTACAGAGAGGATGCCTTCCCAGGCAGGGTGGTGACAAGGGAGAGGCCAGTAACTAGGTGGGAGGGTACCAAGTCTGAGGGCAGCCTCCTCAGCAGGCTGCACAGAGAGGGGCCTGAGGTTCCCGGCAGAAAGGACACAACCTGGTACCACCCAGGAGCCGCTGAGATGTGCTCTGAACCCTGTGTTCCAGCTGTGGAGTGGGGATGGAAGGTCCAGGTCAAAGCGGGCCAGCATGTGCCTGAGCTGGGGGCTCTTCCACCATGGCCTGAATTCAGGACAAGATGGGGGATGGGCATTTACTTATTCAATCCTTCTGACAGTGGTGACGACCAGGAGTAGATGCCGGTGGCCTTGGAAAGCAGACTGTCCTCTGAGGAAGGTGGTCACCAGTCACATAGTCTTTCAAAGCATCATTGCAAAACTTGCCAGGCCAGGCTGAGTTGCGGGAGCAGCAGCCAGGCAGTGTCCTGGGGAGGGGACAGCGTGGGGAAGAGTGTGTCCTGTCCAGAGAAACGGAAGTGGGGACAGAAGTTGGGAGACACCATGAGAAGTGCCAGCCTCAGTCCCTCCCTTCCTTGGAGAAGGACTTGTGGCTGGACTGTGGCTGTGATGAGTTGTCTGTCTGAGAAGAGAGGGGCCCCTGTCCCATCCCCTCCTCTCAGGAGCTTGGTACAGACACTGTGCTAACTACCCTGGCTTGTGTGAATGAAACTCAGCCTTTAGGTGGGAAAACCAGGTTCTGCCACCTGTTGTCAGGCCCATGAGCCTTGACTCTGCCTGGCTGTGGGGAGCCTCTCACATGGCCCTGCTATTGGGCACAACTGTTGCATGATTCAGGGGACTGCTCCTGGCTGTGTGGCTTCTGGCTCTGTTTCTAGAACTGTGGGGCCACAGTGACCAGGTGGCCCTTGTTCCCCCTCCCTAGCTGAGGTTGCTGCAGCCATGTTGGGTACATGCCTGGTTGTGACAGCTGTCAAGGTCATGGCAGGCACCTGAGTCATCATGCCGTGGAGTTGGGCCATCGTTCCCAGATAAGGAGTACACTGCTGGAGACCTCCCTTGCTCTCTGTCTGGCCATTGTGCTGCTGTGGCCAGCGGCCACCTGGGAAGGGCCAAGGTGGCTTGGGCTGAGCTTTTCCCACCAAGGAGCCAGTGGGTTCATGGTACTTCTGTGGGAAGATGGGCTCCTGAGGCTGTGGAAGACCTCACTTCCTCCCTGGGTTATTATCTGTGGGCTGGAGTCACGGGAACACACACCATCCTGGGGGCTGAGAGGGAGACCTGGCCCTGTCACTCTGAGACACTAGCAGGTGTCCTGTCCTTTCATCATGGATGACTTCCCCGGTGTCATCCTGAGGTTGACGCCTTATCCTGTGCCTGTCACTGTCTTCTGGGCCTTCTGGCCTTCACATAGTGCCTATGGCACCTCGACCTCTCTATACTTCCTCTGGCTTCTGCCTGGCACCTGGTTTCACTTCTCACACTGGGGTCAGGGACTCAGTTGCCACCACCACACTGGTCCCTGGGCAGCCCTGGCTGTGGCCCTGCTCCTTGTGCCTGTGTCATCTGGGAATGGCCTGGTGTGTGGGACATGGCCTGTGGGTGGCCACAGAGTAGCATGGGAATAAGGGGGGCCCCCGGGGGCTGGGCAGATCTCCAGGCCCTGGAGACTGATCCTGAAACGGAAGAGAGCTTCAGGGAGACTGTCTACTGGTGTCCTTTATAATTATGTCCTGGCCCCGGTGCCACCGGTAAAGTGTAGGAGGCCTGGGGCTGATGGTGAGGGCTCCCTGTGTACTTGTAGGGCTGTGGCTTTGTCCAGTGGTGCCGTTCTCTCATAGTGGGGGGCCAGGCCAGGGCCTCTGTGGGGTGGGTGGCTGCTCTCTGACGGCCCCTGGAATCCAGCCCGAGTGCTGGCCCGAGGGTCACAGCCCCTTGCAACTGGAAATGGGGACTTCCTGATTCTGGCTCCACAGTGATTGGCCCTGCTCCTGTGGTGACATCACAGGCCCGGGACGCCCGTGACCTTGGTGTCCTGGTGATGTTCATGGGAGTGAGTGAGAGGCCAGGATGCTGTCAGGGAGGGCCCATTCCCTGCCCATCCCCACTGTTCCACCCTGGCCTCGCTGACTGGCTCTATAGTTCCCACTCTCAGGCCCCCCCACAGCTCATGGTAGGGCCTGTTCCATGTATGTTACTGGCTGTGTCTTGTTGTTTGGAGCCAACGATGCTTCCAGGTTAAGTCTCATCTAGTAATAAAAGGGACGAGGACAGCATTTTGACTGCGCCCTTTCCTGGGGTGTCCTGACAGATTGAAGGCCTGTGGCTCCAGGCATGCTGGCCAGTGCCCGCTTCTGTGACCCTGAGCAGGGGAGCACAGGACACAGTGCAGGCTTCCCCTGCTGTGTCCTTCCACTCTGTTGTCAGGCCCTGCTGCCAGGGTGCTTGTGGGAGTCAACTCTTGGCCTAGCCAGCTCCCTGCTCCACAGTGGGTCCTGCAGCAGCCTGTCATCCTGTAGGCCAGACACCAGGCTGTGGTTCTGGGCTCCACAGAGAGGACCAGCCCGGCCTCTTCTCCTGAACCCAGGGTGGGAAGAGCCTCTGAATGAGCCAGAAGAAGATGCATGGCTGTGTGTCAGTAAAACTTTATTTATAAAGCCTAAGTGGCAAGCAGGGGTGGTCTGGGCTCCTACTTTGCTACCTGTTTCTTGGGTTGTGGCATTCTTCACTCAAGGTGAGGTCTTCGAGGTCTACAGAATACAGTGCTTAGAGGGGCACCTCCCCCTCTGTGTCCCTGGTTGTGCTGATGTTGTAGGCCAGCAGGCTACTACTCAAGGTGCAGCTGTGGACTGAGATGACCATCAGAGTTCTGTTGAGGATTTTTCCTCAGTAGTCTGAACCACCCTGGGCTGGAATTTTGACCCAGTCGGGCTGCGTATGGGGCTGGGTGATGCTGCTCGGCTTCATGGGCATTGGCAACTCCAGGAGGCCTTAGGCTGTAAGATTTTTTCCTTCATTCAGAGCAGCCATTTTTGCCCAGCCCTCTGGGCTGTGCATGTGTGTGAGGACATGTGTGTGCATGTATGTATGTATGTGTGTGGGTGTATGTATGCACGTGTGTGTATTGAAAGAGTGTGGGGTGGGAGGGGGCGCCTAGGGAAAGGGCACGTTGAATCGAGGCTCCAGGGCGTTGGCCACTTCCACATACATTTCACAAGTGTTCAGTCTTTGCCTTTAAGCCAGCGGCTCTGCATTCATCCTGGGCAGAGTTTGACCAAGGGCGACTGTTTCTATAAAGACAGATGTGGATATAGACTTTCAAGGTGCTGGATTTGTGCTGACTTGGTCCAAAACCCGACCGCATCTGGTTGTGTCTGGTGTCGATGACTCTAAAAATGTCCTGAATTCCAGACAACCTCTCGGGCTTCGAAATAAAAGTCATTAATCCTGTATTTGAATTTAATATTTGAAATTTCATCCTAATCTTTTTTTTCTTCCACATGAATTAACTTTTGAAAAGTTGGAAAGAATCATAGGTTTTTTTTTTTTTTTTTAAGAGGGAGCATTCTTAACAAAAAGGGAATAAAATTAAACTAGATTTGACCTTTTGAGCTGAGCAGATTTTCCACCTGCTTGGAGCAGGAAATGGGCCCCTCAGAAGAAAGGCAGCTGATCCCGCTGCCCGCAGGAGCCTATGTGCAGCTGGGCGGGTGCCCTGGGCCGAATTGGGCTGCAGGCTGGCAGTTTTGTTAGATGGTAGAGGGCCCCGGACAGAGCGCAGTTGCAGCAGCTCCAGTCCTGTCCCAGCAGAAGTATTGAAACCCCACTCTATCTGCACAGAATTCTGCAAGACTTGTGTGTGTGTGTGTGTGTGTGTGTGTGTGTGTGTGTGTGGCATCCAGGGGTGGGCAGAAGTTGGGGTTCTTCCTCTCTGGACTGATTTCTCTGTAACATGAGTGCAAAATGGGGCACAGACTCAGTGCCCTTGCTGTCCCAAGTGACCTGTAGAAAAGATAGCAGCATAAGAAGGAGGGGCTGGGAGCTTATGGTGGTGAGTATAGGGCTAAAGGGAGGGGGCCCCAGAGGACTGCGGTTACTGGGGCAGGCTTGGTCTCTCACTGGGCTGGGACTGAAGGACACTTCATTATACCCTGGGGTGGGCACCACGGATGCACTCAAAGAGTGACATTCTTTCTTACAAAGCCAGAGGGGCTGGATGTCCCAAAGCTGCCTCTGCCCTCTTTGTGACTCCTTCCTGCCTCCCGGGGTGGCCCCTGCTCCACTCTGATGTCATTGCGCACACTCCGAGGTGGACAGGGTTGCAGGAGTTCCTCCTGCCTGGCCTCGCTCCCTGCCAACATGGTTTGGGCTCAGGAGGGGCAGAGCCCCTTCTCTGTGGATGTGTGATCCCTCCGCCCAGGTGGACTCATTGCTCCAGAAACCAGAGCGTCGGTCCCTACTTAGCGGGGTCATGGGCTTCCAGGTAAAGTTTGTTCCCAAAACCATGGCAGGGGCTTAGTCCATGGTCAGTTGGCTCCAAGGTAGAAACTTTGTGGTGGAAGGGCCTGGAGGACCACCATGGTCCAGAGGCAGAGAGAGGAGGGGCCAGAGATGAGGATATGCCATTCCATATCACCCTGTGATCACTTCTAACCAGGCCTTACTTCTGAATGTGTGCAGGCCACTCCAGGGCACCTTCCTCAGGCTGGGTCTGGCACTGAGCTCAGGCGCAGAGCGTCCTTACTTAGGAGTGTGACCATAGCAAGGCTGACAGGACGGGCTACTGGAAGGGCCCGATTTCTATGCAAGTGATAGCTGCATGGAGTGAAAGCAGTCCTCTTCTGTTTGCCATCTCAGGGCCAGCAGGGCTGTGTCAGAGGGGGTTAAGGTTTCCTGTGAAAGTCCTGTTGTGTCACTAAGTTCTAGCTTCAGCAGGATCTCCTGCTGCCCTCTGAGAATTGGGGAAACCTGTCCCTCCTTTGATGATGATAAAATTCTGGAGTAAGTTAATATGATAAAACCAACCAGGCCTGGCACTTGGGCTCATGTCTGCAATTGCAGCTGCTTGAGAGGCTGAGGCAGAAGGATCCCAAATTTGAGTCCAGTCTGAACAACTTAGTGTCTTTAGTGAGACCTGAGGCAAACTGAAAAATGTGATAGGCTGAGCGTGTAGCTCAGTGCTTCCAGGGTTCAGTCCTCTAAATCCCCCACCCCAGACACACAACTGGAATAGGTGGCAGGGTCTGTGGGTATTCAGGGTCAGGTGGGACCCTTGGGGATCACACAGTGCCCCCCGAGCCTCTCTGCTTGACAGTTGTGTTTTGGAATTGTTCTATCATTCAGCCTCCTTGATTTCTCAGTCAGGAGTAACAGGAGAGACATCAGTCGACTAAGTAAACTCAGGTGAGTCTCTCTCCCGGGGATACTGATTTCCAGTGACTGCATGACTGCACAGGCCACGGCAGGAGTGTACCCCATAGTCAGTGAGCTGCTGCGCTGAAAGCTGTGACCAGCTGTCCCAGCTAGTGACAACGAGGATACATTTCTAGCCCTTTAAATGTCTGCTGGTGTGTGCTTTCTCTGGAATAAGCTACATCCTGAATATAAAAAGATCCCCATGCTCAGGTCTGAAGCCATTTATAGCAATTCCTGTTTCCAGGGTGGATTTCAGTTTTGCTGATATGGAGGGAAAATTTCAAGCCCTCTGCTGTATAAATTTAGTTAACATTTATTGCCTGTGACTCTTCTGTCACATGACTTTTGTTTCTCGTTAAGCTGGCGAGCAAGATTCTCTAATAAACCAGTGAAATCTAATTAGGGAGGGCCTTTTCCTGCAGCCGGACTCTCTGAGGGCCACAGATGGCGGAGCTGCTTGGTGCGGCCTCACTGCCCACTACACATGGGCTGGGGGCTTGCAGAGATCTGTTTCCTGAAAATGAATATTAGTTGCCTCAAGGATCAAAACTAAAAATAGATATAAAACACAACAGAATTGCATTAAACACAGCTTTGCAATTCATGCGGGTGGGCGACCATTATGAAAATGAGCTGTTTAGATTAACGGTGGGGGTTTTCTTCCCTTCTGTCTCCTTTCTGAGTCAGGAACGCATCTCCTCAGGCAGTGGCTGTGTGTACATGGGTGCTGTGGACCTGCTGGAACCAAAGCCATGGCTGTTTCTGGAAATTTTGTTTCCCTGCCTGCTACAGAGCTCTGGCCTTCTCTCTCTGTGGGCTCTTCCCTGGAGTTTCAAGGGTTTCCGTGTTAGCAGCTGCCGAAGGCTGATGCTGTGGTAATTCATTGGGCTGCGGAGCAATGGCCTCCCCACTGCCTCACCTCATTTCCACTAACTGCCTGCAGCAAGTGCACATGCACATGTCCCCTCAGACATGGACACATGTGATCTCTTGGTCACTGGAGTGCTGTTCATCTAAGCTGGGGGAGAGATTCTGCTACTCAGTTCTCAAGGTGACAGAGTGGTTCTCGGTCTTGGAAATGTTTTAAGTTTCGCTCTCAAGCCATTTAGGTTTTTGTTTTTAATCATGCTGAGCATCACAAGAGCTTTCTCGGTGCTGGACACAATAGTCACTACCCATTGCCTCGGGCCAGAGAGGTTTATCTGGCTCACGGTTTCAGAGGTTCAGTCTGTGGTCGGCTGACTCCCACAGCAGAAACTCTGTTGCAGAGCCAAACTGCTCAGTTTGTGACAGCCAGGAAGCAATGCAGGGGACAATGCCAGATAGGAAGGGGTGATGGACCAGATAGAGACCCTGGGCTATGCCTCCACGGCCACCAAGACATGCCCAGAAGTGGGCTCTACCAGTTCTGGTGGCTTCTAAGCCAGGCAGGTTGAGAAAATCAAGTGTAACCTCCCCAAACACACTGATTTGTGCATTTTTAGTGGGTCTCAACCCAGTGTAACCCACACCCTTCTCCAAGGGTGAATTTGTATGTTTCCTCTCCAGACACAGAAGCATCCATTTTTCCAGGAGTGCTGGGTTTCTTTAATGAGCAGTGATACTTTAATACCATAGTCAGGGCACTTGGGACTGTTTCTCAGCTGGTTCTTGTTTCTAGTGTTCCTCATGAGAGTAGATGCCTGTGAGTTCACAGCCTGACTTCACTGCTAGTCCAGAGTTTTACTGACTCTTTTATAACCACACATGTGTGTGAATTACATATCCGTATCTATTCATATAGCCATATATACTACCGTGTATCTCTAAATAAGACCTAAGTGGAAAAAGTAGACAGACCTAATCCACCCACCTGTGCTTTTCCTGCCATTACCAAGTAGCGACCAAAGTTTAATCTTTGGCATGACTCTGGTCTTCACCATGGAAACAGCCAGCTAGGGCTAGTTCCAGTTAGGTTGGTTCAATTAGGTCTTTTTTTTTTTTTTTTTTTTTTTTTTTTTTTTTTTTTTTTTTTTTAGACAGGGTCTCGCTTTGTAGTTCAGGCTGGCCCTGAGCTCACTATGTAGCCCAGACAAGCCGCCGCGAACTCAGCAATCCTCCTGTCTCTGCCTCCCGAGTGCTGGGATTACAGGCGTGAGCCACCACGCCCGGCACTGTGGTATGTGGTATTGATTGCTGGTGGGCGTGAGTCACCATGCCCAGCATTATATGTGGTTACTGGGATCGAACTCAGGACCTTGTCTTGCGAGGCAGCCACTGAGCTAAATCTCCAGCCGGAACCACTGAGCTAAATCTCCAGCCCAATTAGGTCTTATTTTCAGAGAAACATAGTATATAATCTCTTCCACACTGGAAATTCTGGTTATCAAGGAAATAGGAGTTGATTATCATTATAATATTTCATATATATTTAGCCAGTTTAACACAGGCAATAATTCAAAGTGGCAATACTAACATTACACCAACTAAAAGTCCTAAGCCAGTTTGATTTTAATTCTGTACGTGCTTTCTCTGGGATGAACCTCCCCCCGAGTCTCCCTTAGCTCCAGCCCAGGGGAGACAGAGTCATTGTCACCCTGGCTTGCAACACTGGTGCCCTGGCTGGGTCCTGGGAGGGAATTGTCCACTGGTTCATGGGGGCAGGGGACATGCTCCTGGGGTCTTAATGTTGCTCATAGCATGTTCATGCTGTTTTTCAGATCCACTGAGTATAAAATCCTTTCAGACTTCCTTTTCTTGAGTTTTTTTTTTTTTGGTGGTATTGGGGAATGAACTTGGGTCCTTGTGCTTCCAAGGTAGGCACTTGAGCTAAATCCCCAGCTCCCTTCTTGAGTATTTTTAATTGGTTTCTCCATTTTCTCCTGATATAAAATGTTGCTATCGGAAAGTATGATGATCTTCTGGTCTCTTCTCTGAAAGTTATGTACTCTCACCGCCTCACAGGCCGGCAAGCATTTCTTTGTAAGGTCTGGCTCTCTGTGGTGGACTGTCTCGGAGCTGGCTGGTTTGATTGACAAGATGGGCTTGTAGTGCACTCTTGTGTGCAATTCAACACATTTCTACTCTCAGGGGCCCTCTCGTCAAAGCCTCTGTGTCTGGCTTACTCGCTCCTGACTTCCCTCAGGGCCTAGTACTTTTCTCTTTCCTGTGGGTCTCGGTCCTCATCAGCATCGCACTGACCAGACTTTGAGCCCCCTCCATCTCTCATTCCTGCACCTCTGTCTGTGGCAACTGCTGTCCAGTGCTCCTCCTGGCTGTGCTTTATTCCCAAAGTGATTCACCCTCTGGATCTTTGTCATCTAAGGTGTGAGTTCTCTGCTTCTCAGGTTTCTCCAGTGTCTGTTCACTCTCGTTGTGGGTTTGTTTTCTGTGTGCCTCTGGCCTGCATTTAACACTGTAGCCAGGGCTGGCAAAACTTTTAAATAAAGGACCAGATGATGAACATAGATATCTATCACGGATCTCTCTGAATGGACATTTTCTTTCTTTTTTTTTTTTTTTGAGACAGGGTCTCACTTTATAGTTTAGGCTGGCCCTGCGCTCACTATGGTGCCCAGGCAAGCCTCCGCGAACTCAGCAATCCTCCTGTCTCTGCCTCCCGAGTGCTGGGATTACAGGCATGAGCCACCACATCCGGCATTGTGGTATGCGGTGTTGATTGTTGGTGGGCGTGAGTCTCCACGCCCAACATTATATGTGGTTACCTTGGATTGAACTCAGGACCTTGCGCTTGCGAGGCAGGCACCGGAACAACTGAGCTAACCCTCTGGCCCTGAATGGATATTTTTGGAGTGGGACATGTCCTGACTGTGGCTGCCTGGGCAGTGGCTGGGTGCTCTACTCTTATTTCCCTGTTTTTCTCTCACACGTGTGCACTGAGGCAGCCCCTGGAACTGTGTTGCTCCTTTTAAAGTGGGTCTGGCTTTGCTTAGCTTCTAGAAAATACTCCTGAGAGCTGGCCTGACTGCTCCCTCCTCTGCCCATCTTGCCGTGTGGTGAATTCTTGCCCTGGACTCTCAGAGGGACATGGATGCACCAGGGGCCCCAGGGCAGGGGAGCTCACCTGCAGACTGGGCAGTGAAGGCCTCTTCCAGCCAGCGTGCTCCATGCGGGGTCTGGGAGGAGCTGGGGTTTGGGGAAGTGGACACATGGCTCCAATGCCATGTCCAGGTCCCCATTCTGATATCTATGGCATGTGAACAATTGATGACTCAGGTCTCCTTTTAGCTGGGGAGCCAGCACGTGAGTGGGAACCCACCCAGACCCCATTTTAACACCAGCTAACCAGGTGCAGCAAGGCCCACAGCAACAGTCCACCTTCATGTGTTGCCTCTGGGCTGAGGTGCCTAGGCTGGTGAAGTGCCCACCTGGGCAAGGCTGGGCTGCAGGCCCTGGACACTGTGTATGACCTTCCCCTGCTCTGCTCCTACTGTGGACTGAGCATCTTCCCCTGTCACATCCTTCTGCTGCCATCTCCTGCTCAGGAACGGGCTGACTGTGAACTGAACCCCCGCAACTCTGGGCCAGATAAACCTTCTCCTCCTTTATGTTGTGGCCTCAGGTGGTCATCACACCAGTTTCCTGACACTACTTTTCAGACAGAGGGGTAATGTCTCTAAGCACGTGGAATAAAATGCAGAGCTCACCTCTGTGCACCCCAGCAGCTGCTCGGTCACTTGTTCCAAGGTGGAAGCACAGCCACTCTCAGACACAATCACCCACATGACTAGTGCCTCATTCTTCCCTGCCAAACTGTAGTTCCATAGCCCTAAGTCATGGCAATCTTGCCTGTTTACTATCTGTACCAACAGAGTAATTCCCTGAGGAGTCTCTTCACAGAGCCCAAATCTATGAGGTCACATGGCTGAAGGGACTTCACAGGTGTCCTGGACAAAGGGTCCTGACCAAAGTGACTTGTGATGCCACCGGTGGACCCAGGTTATGCAGATGGAGGCAGTGACTGGGCACCAACCTGGGGCATCCAGATCTGGCTTGGACCACAAGGGCCAGGATAAGGAGTGCAGAAGCCATCCTTCTCATGCCAGCCAAGGATCCACTCCTCGGGAAGCCAGAACCAGCCAGCGCGGAGCAGGGTGAGGGCATCCCCTTGACAGAACGGGGTCCCTCCCAGAGACCTCTGTGCAGCCCCTGGTGCCTTTGTGCCAAGTGGTGGATGGGAACACTCAGTGCAGCCAGAGGTGGCACCTCCTCCAGAGCCCAGTGCCATGGCCCCAAAGTTGGGGTCCTGTCGACCCCAAGGAGCTGCATCCAGGTGAGCAGGAGCTGTGATGTCATCCGACCTAAGTGAAGACCGACCTGTGGGAGCTGACAGAAGGGGCAGGAGTGTCACAGGCCCGGGCACCATGCTGGGCTGTGTGGGTGCAGCTGGGGCACGTGCTGTCACTTGTAGCCAAGGTTGGACACTGGGTGTTGGTCCAGGAAGGACGGTGTTTCTGATGGCCTCTGCAGCAGCCCATGCTCCGGCTCCTGTGGTGCATCAAGTCCAGCTTGATTTTTGTTAAATACTGAAAACTGATTTGGGGGAGCAATTTCAGCCTGAGGTCAGTGCCAGATGAGAACCTCCCCAGCAGGCCTGGCAGCTGGTGGGCGGCACTCATGCAGGCTGGCAATATTCAATCCCCTCGGTTCTGCTCTGGACAAGAAACCCCGTCAGAAACCCTGATTTATGACCCCACGGCGGCTTCCTGTTACTCTAAACCAAGTGACCGCGCCCTGCACACGGGGCCAACTCAGCCACCACCTCCCTCTGTCCTGCCTCCCACTTACATAATGGGGTGGAAAGTGGGCTTCCTGGGCTCGAGTCAGCCCCACCCTCAGGCTGCCTTTTTAAAATTAGGGTGAGAGTCACATAGCATAACATTTCCCATTTTAAAGCAAACAATCTGGTGGTTTCCAGACGGTCACCATGTCGCACACACACACACATCTCTAGCTGGTTCCCTAGAGGGAGCCCTGTGTTCTCCACAGTCCTTGGGTCACTGTGGCTTGGCCCAGGAGGGAGGTTTCACATGAGAGGGGCCCATACCTTGAATCTTCACCTGGCTTCTTGCACTCAGCATGGTTTCCAGGCCACCTGTTGTAGTATGCACAGTGCTGGGTCCTTTTGCCTAGCTGGGTAGTGTTCTGTGAAACGGGCGTGCCACCATGTGCTTGCTCATCACAGACAGGCCCTGAGCTGCCCTTCGGGGCCGTTTTACATGGTGCTCCTGTGGATCTTCCTGTCCCAGGGTTGCCTGATTCTGCTCCTCACTCTCCAGTGCTTGCATCGCGGATGTGGAGTTGCTGGTCGCTGCTGGCTCTGCCCATCTTCCTGCGGTGCAGCCCACTGTGGAGTCGGGATCCCTGGGAGCTGATGTCCATTTTAGGACCTCAAGGGTGGTGTGAGGGCTGCGCGTAGAGGAGGGGCCTTTGGCCTTTAGGCCTGTCTGGCCGCTGCACCAGGGACCACAGCACCAGTGTTGCCAGGTCCTGCCGGGTCCTGATGACATGGGGGTCCCCGCACTCCCAAGGAGGAAGCCCCGGCTGGCTGCAGCCACCAGGGGAGCTGCCTGGGCCTCACCCCACTCTGCCACACTGACCTCAGCCATGGAGGACAGTCTCAAAAGCAGGGAGAGCCAGGGTGCTGCCCTCCGAGAAGGAGCTGCTGTCACCTCTCCTACAGGTGGAGAAACTGAGACACAGAGCGAGGAGGGAGCCATGAAGATCACACCCTTAGGAAATGGCTGAGCTGGGCCCCTGAGAACATGGGTATCATGGCTGTTTCCGGTCAGTGTTATACTCAGGACAGTCTACTCTGGGGGACAGGGCAAAGTCATAGGCTTGGTGCCCACCCTGGCCCTAGCTCCCCTGCTACAATCAGGCCACCCCTCATTCACCCCCACTCCTCTCCTCTCCACTGTGGATTCTGGAGCTGTATTTGGCCACCTAGTGCCTGTTGCTGCTGTGTCTGTGCATCTCTGATGCTGACTGCTGAGTTCTCAAGGTGTCTTGCTTTTGCACTGTGTTTTTTCTGTACATCTAAAGCACCATGTGCAATCCCCACCCAATGAAGGTATTTGGGGAGGGTTTGTTGACTGAATAAGTGAGTGAATGAATGGTTCTACACAGGCAGATGGCCCAGGTCTGGCATGTTCCATGATCCACAAACTGGTGTCCCTCCTTGTTCCCTGGGAACCACGAGGAGTCCTTGCTGGCTGAGCTATAAGAGGCTGGGGTTTCTGGGAAGCAGTCCTGCTCTTCCACAGTGTAAAAGGTGACAATTTATGACATGGATAAGTGCCCTTCACTCTCACAGGCAGACGGCGTGTGTGGATGCAGCCTCCTCATCCCCCTGCCCCCCGGCCGAGGCCTCTGCCAACAGGGCTCAGGCAGCTGCTGCCTGGCCTGAGCCAAGTTGGACAGAGCTCAGGATCCATCTTCCCACTTCCCACCAGTGTGCCTTGGCCACCTGTGCAGACCTGGGAGCATCTGTCTGTGTGTGGAGTTGGCCACCTGCATCCTCAGGGCTCAGCCAGGTGTCCTATGGCTCAGTAGCCAGGCAGCAGTATGGGTACCACTGACTTGGCATGCTGGCTGTGGGTGTGTGTCAGGTGGATGCTGGGGTAACATGGGTCTTCGGACCTGGCTCAGTCCGTTCCTTTGACCCTTCTGAACATAGCCACAAAGCCAAGACTCAGCTCACGTAGGCGCCATCTTGGCACCGCCTGCTCCCAGCCCTGCAGGCTCTGGTCAGTGTCCTCAGAGGCCAGGCCAGGGCCTAGATTCCCTGCAGTGCCGACCCCAGAACTCAGGGGAGGAACCACCTTCCTGGTGCTTGGAGCTCCAGAAGTCAGATATGAGAGTTCCTAGTCTCTTCACTCGTGCCTCATTTACATCAGAGACTGCCGAAAGAATGCTTTCTCTGTGTTAGGATCCCATGAAAAGTTATGGAGTTTTGGAAAAAGAGTCTAAAGGGATGAGTGCCTGGTTTTATATTGATATATGGCTGCATGTTACAATTCATAGCCTTTTACATTAACATGCACCTGGTTCAGACATTTGATATAGATAGAAAACAATAAGACGCATTGCAGAAATAAATTGCAAAAGTCTCCATATTGATGTTAACCAATAGCCAGGCAGATCCCTCTTAGATTTAAGCTAGTCATGGGCGAACCCCTTTGTTTTCTTCCAAGCTTCATAGTTTCAACTCTTAACTTCTGGCACTTAATCCATTTGACTTCATTCAAACCTGGTGTGTGCAAGGGTCCACTCCTTGCTTTGCATTTAGATGTCCAGTGTACCAGTGACACTGTCAGTCCCTGACAAGGGGTCTTGGAACTCTTGTGGAAATTAAGGTAGCACAGAAGTATTAGTTTACCTTTGGACTCAAGTCTCCCCTATTGGTCAGTCTGTCTGTCCTTAATGCTAGCACCAGTGTTTGCTTAGTGTTTTCTAAACTCTGTAGCAAGTTTTGTAATTAAGAAGTGAGCCCTCCAATGTTGCTATTAAAGTTGTGTTTATTTGGAGTAATTCCACATGGACTTTAGGAAATCGGTGTTCTGATTTCTTTGAAAAGGTTGTTAGGCTGGGCGTGGTGGCTCATGTCAGTAATCCCAGTACTCAGGAGGCAGAGGCAGGAGGATTGCTGAGTTCCAGGCTTGCCTGGACTATATTGTGAGCTCAGGGCCAGCCTGAACTACAAGGTGAGACCCTGTTTCAAAAAAAAGGACAATGGAGTATGACTCAGCTTTAAAATGAATGAAGTGCTGACACATGGAACCACACGAAGGAACCTCGAAAGTAGGATTTTCACACAAAACACTCGGGATGGGGAATGCACAGACGGAAAACACAGCCTGGGTGCCAGGGCCTTTGGGGTGGGGTCTGATTCTGGGGGACGAGCAACCATTTCTGAGTCTACCTTGGGGTGACGAGGACCTGCTGGACCAGATGGTGTGTTGCCCAGGAAAGCTGTTCAGTGCCATCCTCCACTGAAAAGTAATTTATCCCAGATCCACACACTCATATCCCACCCTCCTGTCCCTCCAAGGGCTCATGGCACCAGAGCCCACTGACACCCTCCACCATGCCCTGCCTGCCTGGCATCCTGCAGACTAGTCTTTGTTGACCACCAAGCCTGGCATGCAGAGATCATGTCCATTTTATAGCATCCTTGTCTCTGGAAGGATGGCGGCTGCTTGGAAGCATCCAGCTTGGGGCTGGGGGCACAGTGGGCACTTGGGTTAGAGGTGAGAGCATGGCGCGCACCTACTCCAGCTTGTCCCTGGAGATGAGGTCTCCTCCCAGAGGCCCTGGCCTTCCCTGAGAGCTGAGCTCTCTCCTGTCTGGCTTCAGGGGCCACATTAGTGATGGTCCTGATGGGCGGGTCCTTTGAGCCTGACCCAGGCAGGGAATTGGTCAGGATGCTGTTCCAGCGTTCTGGGACTTCTCTGCCAGGGTCTCAGTTTACCAGTCTGCATCATGTCCTCTCAAATGTACAGCAGAGCCCTGCCCTTGGCCTGGGTTGACCCACAGGCACAATGTGTCCTGGTCTACAGAGACTACCTTAGCTGGCTGCCAACTCCCTCTGTCTGTCTGTCCTTACTATGCTGTGATGTCTGAATGTAGGAGGTGGAAGTCATGTGTGAGCCACAGAACTGCAGCTGCAGCCTGGGAAGTGTTAAGTTTAGCTCTGAAATGTCCCCGAGGCCGTGTGAGGGGCCATGGTCATCAACTGAGGAGCTTTCAGGAAGGAATGGGGGGGGTGGGGGTGGGGGTGAGGTTGACTTTTTCACCATCCAACTGTGGCCTTGGGGCAGGGGCTGGGCACGATCTTGGAATCATCTCTTGCTTGCCCCTCCCCCTTTCTGGGCCCACAAGGTGAGCCCTGTGCTCTGCACACTCTGGCAACACCTGCTCTGCCCTGTCTGAACTAGGAGCTGCCACGGACCAACATCAACCTCTCTTCCACAACCTCGAGGACTGAGTGGGCTTGTGGGGGCTGGGGAGGAGCCCTGGAGGAAGGCTGAGATCTGCAGTGAGCGATGATGACAGATGGGGACAGGTGAGTGCTATGGTGCTGATGAGCAGGAGTGGGGAGCCCAGCCCCCTCTCTGGGGCACTTAACTGAAGCGCTCTGTGGTGAACTGGGTTACTAGGGCCTTCAGAGCCGTAGAGTTAGCACGGGGGTACAGAGTGCAGGGTTTTAACAGGCAGCTGGGAAAGGGGTTCTGCCTCTGCAAGGTTCTCACCTTGACCGGAGTGGCCAAGGCATAGGGAGGTAGGATCTCACAGAGGGTCACACAGCTTGCCTGTGGCAGGGCATCCAAGCTCAGAGACCTGGGGCAAATGACCTTCTCCAGAAGGTGTCTGGCCCTGAGTCCCTGCCAGCCCTGGGCTCCAGCCCTTCTTGTGCCCAGGAAAGGCCACCCAGGGCCATCTTTGTTGCCCAGAGCTGGGGGTGGAGGCCTTGGGCTCCTTCCTGGGGATTTCCAAAAGCAGCTCTGTGCCTGCGTAGGGTGCACCATCGCTGATACCCTCACTGCATGCACAGCTTCAGAGACTTCAGAGACTTCGCGGGGCTCAGTTCTGGTGTGTCCCTTGTCTTGGCTCTGTTTAAGCCTTGGGACTGCTGACTGATCTACATCCTGTTTCGTGGATTTGCCTTTTCTGAATATTTCTTAATGTGTGTGGTAATTTTAAAATGTGTTAGTACACATTTGTAGGTTCATGATCAGTCCTCGTGGGGAGTGGGTCCCCTGTAGGACACACCTTCGTTCCCCTTCCTGTCCACCCTCCCTCTGTCTTGGAGAGAGGCCTTTGGCATCTGCTGCTCTGTACCGGGTTTTGAGTTGACCCACAGTGCAGTCTGTACTGATCCTCTCTTCTTCCACTGCCTGGAGAGACCCAGCACAGGTTGGTCCACATGGCACTCATCTCTCACCAGAGGTTGGGCCGTGGGCTGTCTCTGAGTTGCATGGAATGCCATGTGGCACTGGTCTCCATTTTCTCAGTACACATGCCTGAGGAGAACTCTGGGGCCAGACTGTAGTTTGGAATTAAAATCATCAAAATGCTTTCCCAAGCGGCCACACCGTTTTCTCTTCCCATAGCTGTCCAAGAGGCCCATTTCTCTATCCTCCACTTCAGCCATGTTAATGGGCTGGGAGCTCAGAAGGTCTAATCTGCATTTTCCTAATGACAAACGATGCTGAGTATCTCTCATGTACCTATTTGTCATTCCAGTACTACCTCTGTTGAAATATCTGTTCATCTTCTGCCTGCTTTATTTTTAATTTCCAGTTTTGACTGAACTTCTGTCTTTTTATTTATGCCAAGTCCTGTCACCAGTGCCCTCTCTGCCCTCAGAGTTAAAGCCAGGTGTGGCAGTGGCCAGGACTGAATGCAGCAGACGCCCATGGGCCTCACCTGCATGTCCAGGGTGGAGCTGTCCAGCCCCACCTGGTGGGGGTGCCCTGACCACAGATTCTGCCTGGTGTGGTCAGGTCATGACTCTCCAGAGACATCAGGGTGCTAGATCCGGACCTGTCAATTTTTTACTTAAGTGGCAAACCAAGAGTGCAGATGGCCTTGAGGTTGTTATTCAGCTGACCTTGAAAAATGGAGGAGGCACAGGACTGTCCAATGGGCCCAGTGAGAGAACCAGGTCCTTTGGAGGGAGGAGGAGAGAGCTGGAGTGGCCACCCATGAAGTGGCAGGAGGGCCACCAGCCAGGAGCTGGGCAGAGAAACTGGGGACTAGGTCCTTCTGGGAGCTGCCTGGTCAGGGGCAGCTACCCTTCCCCATCATGGGCCTGGGGACTCTGTGACTTTCCCCTCCAGCACTGTGGGGCTCCACTGGGCTTATCCATGCCTGAATTTGCACAGATTGTCACAGTGGCCTCTCCTGACCCCACACACATCTAGGTCCTGGGGCTCCTGAGGACTCCCTCATGGTTACTGTGGAAGTTCTCTGCACGTCCACTCCCTGGCTCCTCCTTTTCTCCATATCCCTGGTCTCTCTGGGGATACACATCACTTCCTCCACTTAAGAGAGATGTGGAAGTGGAATCAGAGGAGCCCAGTTGGGTTCTAGGCTGGTGGTTCAGTCAGCCTCAAAGCCCAGTGCCCCTGAAGAGTAGCTCTGTGCCTGTTCCTCCAGGAGTGTTGAGGGGGCCATTCTGTCGCTGGAGAATTGCCATGTGCCAGGGGAGTTCTCTGGGAGCTCTGTCGCTGGGGCAGGACAGAAGTTGTGTGCCTTGTTACCTGCGTAAAAGCATGCATCATCTTCTCTAACCTGTCTAAGCAGAAGCCCAACCTGGTCCCTTCAGAGAGCTGTGTACAGGGGAGGATCACAGAGAGGTGCTGTGGGCTGGTCATGCCTGGGGGGACAGCAGCTCACAGGATCCTCACTGGGTCGGGCAGATGCAAAGGTGCCACTTCAAGGGTGCCAGCTGGGGGCACAGGCATAGGCCCAGGCACAAGGCAGCGGAAAGCAGGGAGGATGGGAAGCCACCTCTCTCTGGGTGACCACGTGCCCCAGGTTTGGGCATGAGCACCTCCTCCCAAAGGGGTGAGTCACCCCGAGTCCAAGTCATTGTGCCTAGCCAGGGAGAATCCTTTTGGCAGCTTCGTGGCCAGGAGGTGTTCTTACTGCCACCCCCTGGAAAGATGAGTGAGTCAAGGCGGGCGAGTACCCATGCCCACAGGCACTTCGAGGCTCTTGAGAAGTCCTGCAGGGAGAACAAACTGCAAGCCATTTGCCTGTCTGGGAGCAGCAGGTCCTTCCGGATGCAGCCAGACTGCATCAGATGCCTGTGGGTGTTGGTAGCACAGGGGGAGAGGCCAGGTGGCCTCGCTCTGTATGGGACCGTTCTGGGAATAGCTGGAGGCTGCACCCCACAAAGAAAGGCCCTTTTTCCTCTTGGATAGCCCTTGGTACAGCTGAGTCTGTCCTACTTTGGAGGTGTGAATGAGTGGCAAGTGCCCCGTGACCCTTGCCGCCCCCCCCCCCCCACAGTCCCCACGGCGCAGGTGTAGGTGTCCTGCCCTGCATCCACCCTCAGCATCCCAGCTTCTGGCTTTAGCTGCAGCTCTAACCTCGTTGCCCCTAGCAGCCCCAGTGGGTGAAGGACGACCCCCGGAATCGACTGTGTCCCTGCTGGGCCCACTGTTGCAGGGCTGCAGGGGTTGGTGGCACTGCAAGCCGCTTGGGCTCTGTGGACATGTGGTCATCTGTGTGGCTGATGTGCCATCTTTACCTCCAGCATGGTGTGCTCAGCACCCCTCACCCCCCAGGCCAGTGTTGTTACCACTGCTGCGCAGGGTGTAATTTATGCATTATTCATAGAAAAAGAAAAACTGAGGTCCCAAACACTCAGGATCGTCTCAAGATTCCAGGCTGCCCACACATCCCACAGGGCCAGCCGCCAGGATGTCTCCAACCTGGAGACCCCATGGGCCTTGGGCCCAGGGGGGACAGCCTAGGGTGGCAGTGTCATCCTGCCGACCTGTGAAGCTGGTGGGACAGCTGTCAGCATCACCCGCTTGAAGAGGCCGGGACCGCCGACCACAATCCATTTACGGAAATTAACCCCGCACCTCAGCGCGCTGGGGTCTGTGGGTGGTGGAGCTGCACAGCGCCCGGCAGGTGCGGGCAGTTAATGGGGTCCAGATGCAGCTGCTCTGTGCCGGTGGGCTTGTCAAGCCTCGTGACAGCCAAGGGGCTGGTTCCTGAGCTGCCTGCCTGGCCCCTGCCTACCCCGGCCCAACACACACTGAGGTGCCACCACTGCATGGGCCTCGGCCTCTGTCCCGGGCCCTTCCTCCCTGGGGACAGTCCAGGTTCACAGTGCCTGGAACAAGCTGTCTCTTTTCTCCTGGGTGCTGGGTAGGAGCTCAAGTGTGCATCCCCAGAGCCCAGCAGGCTGCCTACCTCTGTGCCCTTCTTCCTTCCTGAGAGCCCGATTCTGTCACCCTTCCGCCACTGGAGGAACGAGAGTGGAGCCAGACGCCATGCTGCAGGACTTATCGGGCCTGGCTGTGCTCAAGGCCCAAGTGTATGAAAAAGGAAACTCAGGCGCAACTCTTCCCAAGCTCTTCGTACAGGTGACTCAGGGGCCACAGCTGGCCCTGAGGGCCCTGGTGTCTGCTGGCAATCTCAGGGCGCCACAGGGCTCCCCAATCTCTGGCCTCAGGGCACGGTGGTCCTCGGGGCAGTGTCCATACCGAGCCCTAGGCAGATTCAGCCCCAGCGCTGTGCTCACACTGCTTGCCGCCCCATTGTCACCTCTCTGCTGTCTGGTTCAGTGACCCCACATTGGGGTCACCCTGCTCAGTGGCACCCACCAGCCTGCTCTCTGGGCCCTGCTCTGCCCGACAGCTCTTCTGGTGTTGGGCTCAGGGGTTCCCTGCTGGTGGGCCTCATCTGACTCTTGCTAGAGTATAAAGGACTGATGGGGAAAATGTCTGTCAGAGAGCAGGGTGGTGGGGAGTGGAGCACTGCGGTGAAGGTGCAGCAGGGCCTTCAGCATAAGCACTTCTCTTAATCTGGGGATGGCAGGGCAAGACTCTGATGTCGTTACACCCTGCTTTTGGCTCTGTGTCTTTATTTCTTGCCACTCACTTTTGGGCAGTTGCTGCTTCCTCACCAACAGGACCATGGGGCTGAGGACTGGGCTCAGCGGGCGGACAGGTCTACGGGTGTTTATATCTTAGCTACATGTCCAGAAAGAGTGCTGTGAGGGCACGGGTTGTGACTGCTCAGCTCCCAAGCCATCCATAGGCAAGCATGAAAGGCCCCCGCAGTGTGCAGCATGACACCCCCATGCTGCTGCATCACTCAGAGCCCCTACACCTCCGCCAGACCCAGAACCACTCACCTGCCTCCATCCCTGCCCAGCCTCTCCAGTCGTGCCTCCTACCTCAGTCACCAGTGGAGGGCAGGGTTCCCCGGGCACAGCTAGAGACCACAGCACATGGACAGGGCTCAGATGCCCTGAATCCAGTTCTGTAGCACGGCTCACTTCTTGTCCTGCTAGTGGATCCTCGTCTCTAGCCACTCTGTGCCTCTGTTTCTCAGCATTAACCCTGGGGCAATCACAGCAGCTGGGATCTCCTGTGTCTCATCACGTGGTCTTGGAGGCTAAAGACAGCACCTGGGGCCTTCCTGATGACGGTGCACCGGGTCAAGTGTATGTGGCCTCCTAAGTTGATTAGCGCCAGCCCCGACCCTGCACATGTGTATTTGGGATCCAGGAGTGAGGAAGGTCCCGCTTTCCAAACAATGGGCCAAGCAGTGGCTGAAGACAGTGTGCCTGTCTCCTCTGCTGGCTGGGGACCCACTGTTTGGCTCCTTTGGTCTTTTGCCTGGGCCACTGTGGCCAGGGGAGGGGACAGAGCCCATGGGCCTGACTGTAGCACCCCCACCCACCACCTGCCCCTGTTCCCTCTACAGGGCCTATCAGCTCCTTCCCCATTCTTGGGATGAGTCGCTCAGAGAAGCAACTGGCAGGGGACGCCTTCCCTCTGGGGCTTGGTTTTCCTGTCTATGGAATGGGTGGAGAACAACCCCATATCAGAGCGTGGCTGTGACTCAGAGACCCACGGCAGGCTGGGAGTGTAAAGGGACAGGTCGTGGATCTGCCACCCAGCTGGGGACCCAGCATAGATAGAGCTGCAGGAAGGAGTCCCCAGGAGCCCCAAACTGCCAGCCCTGGGCCCAGGCTCCAGTCCTCTCCACAGAGCTCAGTCAAGAGTTCATGCCAGCAGTGGAGCAGAGGGCACAGACCACTGTCCTGATGTAGCAGACACCACTTTTCTGGAGCCTTGGCTGCCAGTGTCCTGTTCTGGCCACACTGCACAGGGCGCAGCAGCAGAGTGCAAAGGAAGATTTTTCAGCTTCTGAAATTCCCTGAACTACCCCTGCTCCGAGGAGGAGGCCAGACCTTTTTCCCCACTGCATGTGGCTCCATCTTTAGGTTGTTGGTTGGGAGCATGCCAGGTGCCTCTCTCTAGTGCCCCCATGTCCCCTGCTCTCTGAAGGCCTGAGCACACAGCTGCCTGCGGGCACTGCTCTCCAGTGATTTCCAGGGTCAAGTTATCAGATGTGCCAGACAAGACGGCTTTGATTTTTTTTTTTTTTTTTTTGAGACAGGGTCTCACTTCATAGTTCAAGCTGGCCCTGAGCTCACTGTGGTGCCCAGGCAAGCCGCTGCGAACTCAGCAATCCTCCTGTCTCTGCCTCCTGAGTGCTGGGATGACAGGCGTGAGCCACCACACCTGGCATTGTGGTATGCAGTGTAGATTGTTGGTGGGCGTGTCTCCACGCCCAGCATTATATATGGTAACTGGGGATCGAACTCAGGACCTTGCGCTTGCGAGGCAGGCGCCGGAACCACTGAGCTAACCCTCTGGCCCATAGATGGCTTTGATTTTAAGGAGCCCAGTGGATGTTTGTCTTTTTATTCTTATTTTGTGGTAGTGAGGATGGAACCCAGAACAGTCACACAGTCTTATATCTTCAGCCCTTTTTTATTTAGCTAGTTTTATTGAAATAGGATCTTGCTAAATTGTCCAGGATGGACTTAAACTTGGGATCTCCTGCCCCAGCCTCCCAGAGTGCTGGGATGACAGGCATGGGCCGTTGTGCCTACCTGAGCTGGGGACATGGCAGCTGAGGCCACTGGGGATTCGGGCCGCTGCGACCCGCTGATGAAGCCTGGCCTGGGTCTCCTGCTGTGAGTGGGCTGAGTCTGCTGTTCCCAGGCTGCCTGGCCCAGCAGTGGCCACACTGGAGGAGCGGCCCAGCAGGGACAGTCAGGGCACAGTGGCCGGAAGAGGTCTGCCCAGTGGCTGTGCTGTTATGAAAGAGCAAAGCAGGAAGCAGGTGCAGGCTGGGCTCCCCAGGCAGAGGGGACAGGGGGATCTGTTCCTTGGTGAGGGGCGAGGGCAGCTCCACAGTCACTGAGAATGGAGGTCTTTTGCCCATTTGAGACTGAATGGGAATCAGGTGTCAGGACTGCAGTCACCGGGCTCTCTGCCCCACCCCCTAGTCCTCAGTGTCTCCTGGGGAGAGAAGCACCTCTCATGCTGCTCCCCGACCTGCCCGTGTCCCCACTGGCATGCCCAGCTCCGCACCCTCCTCAGTCCAGGCCAACAGGGGACAGCAGTCTGTGGTGGGCTTGGGCCCCACTGGCTGCTCCCATTTACCCTCTTGAGTCCCAAGGCCTGTGCGGTTTCCTTACCGATCCACCCCACAGCCTTGGGAATAGAAGCTCCATGAGCAAAGAGGTCTCAGGCCTGGCCTGGGACAATCCCTGGAGTCCAGCCCGTGCCTAGTAAATATAGTTTGCTGGAAAACTCCAGAGAATTGCCTTGGATGGCACAGGAACACAGGGAACTCAGAGAGGTGCCTGGGGTGGGGAGTGTGCTGCACTCCTGGCTCTTCGGGCCCTGCTTCTGGCCAGTCTGATATGTGAGGGGTGTTGATGGCCAGAGCACCTGGCTGAAGTCGGTGTGCGTGGAGGGAAGCGGGTGGCCTGGAAAATTCTGGCCATTCCCCTGCCTGCCATAGATCCTGCATCTATAAACATGTCAGGATGGTTGTAAAAGAGATGGATTTTGCTCCCAACCGTGTCCCCCACTGCCTGTCCTGGGGTGATTCATGGCTGGGTTTTATGGTTGAGTCCCCAAGGTGCCTGTCCAAGATGTCAATGAGATGAGCCCATGTCTGGAACCAGGCTGCAGGCTCTGTGCTTGCCAGCTTTGTGCCTCAGTTTCCTCAATAATAAAAGGACAGAGAGAGGTCATAAGAGGCACTGATCAGGTTAGGGCACCGGAAGCCTGGGCTGTGCTACTCCCTGCAGAGGTGGGGACAGGAAGGCCGTGGCCATCAGAGTATGATGGCCACTGCATAGCACTCTCTTGCTTGGGACGGCCAGGCTCTGGGACATGGACAGTGGGACTAAGTAGCAGCAGTCTGTTAGCTCCCTAGATGTGTGCAAACACACTGCCTCGGTGGGCTGTTAGCCCTGCCTTCTAGGGGAGGACAATAGGGTAGCTGACAGCACCCCTCATAACAAGGTGGGTGAGGTTTAGTCGGGTCTCTGAGCCAGTGGCCTTCATTCTCTACCTGAAACCTCACATAGGACTCTGGCTCACACAGGGCACTGCAGAGGATACTGGAATTTCCTGACCACTAGGGTTGATGCACAGTGCTGTTCCCTGTGCTCTGCCTACTTCATGAGTGTGCAGGGCTGGGGCTGATGCAGGGCAGGCCCAGGTAGACTCCCAGGGCCGTGGCAGTCCAATCCTCCCACCAGCAAAACTCAGTGGGCCCAGGTTTTACTAAGTTTACTCTTGTGGCCATGTACCTGGGCTAGAGCTTGGTGGTGCTCTCCAGATATACATCTGACCTCTGAGTCATCCTGCTGCCCTAGGTCCCTCACCTGTAGCTTTGCTCTGAGCCTGAGAGCTGCAGAGACCCTTGAGGAGGGGGACCCAGCCTTGGCAGAGGGACTCTGGTAAGCAGACACCTCCAAACTTGGTGTATGGCTCCCCTGACATCCCTGGGCCCCAGCCACGTCCCAGCACCCACTGTGTGTAGGAAGGGTCCGTTCCTGCAGGCGTGACTCACAAGACACCAGACTCAGCTGAAAGCTCATCAGCCAAGTTATCCCAAAAGTGGGGACTATGTCTATTGACTCTCCAAATAAGAAAGTCTACTGATAAACGAGAAAAAGTGCCTGAGCCCAAGGCAGGCAAATGCCTGTCACCTCATCCAAAGCATCCTTGCGGGAAGGTGGTTGCTGGATGGCTGCAGACCAGTACAGTGTGTTTTGTGCAGCCCTGTACTCTGGTCTAGGACCCATGACCACCCCTGCTGGAGAAGCAGGCATGGGACCCAGTGGGGCAGAGCAGGTCAGCCTCTGGTAGGTCTTGAGGCAGGGTTGGACCATATACCAGTCCTAGTTTCTGTTTCTGCCCCTGTGGGGTGTATCTGTTGGGTCAGACCAGGAGTCCACACAAAGTTTACATGAGCTGTAAAGAGATAAGATGGGAAACCCATGGATATTTGGGGCTATAGGTTTGGAGATAAATTGCTTTTTTGGGTGCAGAACTTCTCAGAGCCTTAATAACCTAATACACCAGGAGTCCACTGATAGCATAGGCAGTGCTTATTAATTTGAGCAGGGACCCCATTTTTCCTTTTGTTTGTGGAGTGCATTAGCTAGGACCCACTAGTTAGATCTGACTTCCTACCAAACCCCAAATGGACAGGGCCTTGAACAAGACAGTAATTTATTTCATATCCAGAGACCTGGCTTCTACATCCTCTTCATTGTTACCACAACATTTGTGTGTTGCCAGCAGGAAGTGGGAAGGGCCAAAGGAGGGTACCAAAGTCAGCCCTCCTTGTCTTCTCACCTATTCACACCCATGGCTTTTCTTTCTCAATAAACTTCCCGGAAGTGCGTTCGTCATTTCTCACTGGTAGTGTCTGGTCATGTGATAGGCCCCTCATCTCCCAGTGGTCAGAACATAGTCACATGTTATATTTAACTACAAAGGATGTTGGAAAATGTACTTTTTGCTGGCCAGTCATGCGCTCAACTAAAAGTCAGCTGTCCTAAACTGTTGATGGAGGGCAAAGAAGTTCTGAGGGAAGCTGCCAGTCCTTGCCATGTAGGGCTCCTTTATCAAGGAGCACATTTTGGGAAATAGTGCTCCAAGTGTATGAAAAGATGTGGATGGGGTAAGCTATGCCATCACATACTAAGCATTGGAAAGGCCCATTTAGTGTATGAGTTTGTAGGCCAAGGTCCTTTAAGATTCGTCAGAAATGCGTAATTGTGGTCTCAAAAGTGGGGATTAATGGATGCCTGGGCCAGGGAGTGAACCATGCCTACAAGGGGGCTGAGGTTTCTTTTAGAGTGATGCCAATATTCTAATTAGATTGTGGTGATGACTGCATAGCCCTATGGATATACTAACAATGAACTTAGAAAAATCAAGGAGGGTTGTGGAGAAAGAGGAAGGGAAGTCATACCACATTCCATGTTTGGCCTCTGGGCAGCAGTTGCCACTGCAGATGTGTAAGGATGACTGTACTGTGTACAGAACATGTATGAAGAGATCTGGTAGACACACTTTCACAGCTCTTACATTTTCATGCCTCGAAGGCACCCCCTTATCACTCACAAAGGGGTGACTGATGCAAATGGAGATGCACTGGGATTCAGTGCAGAGAAGAGTCTCACAGATACCTCTTCATGAGGTGAGCAAGGTCCCATTCATGTGGATTTGGACCGAGACCCCACAGGCTGTAGGACTTGATGGCTGGGTGAGAGAGGGCCATCTGGCATTTCAGGATGGGACTTCCAGAGCTGGCTTTGAAGGACAACGGGAAACAGGCAGGGCAGAGAAAGGAGGAGTAGTGGCAGGGACAATAATGGGGTAAATGGCATTGTGTGTCAGAGGCTGCTTATATGTTCCTTTATTTTACTCACTTGCTCATCAATCTATCGCCTGTCCACCACCGTCTACATCTTCATCACTACCTGTTCATCCGTCATGTGTACCCACCCATCACCCTCATCTGTCCATTGCCACCATCCATCCATGCAGTCATCTATACTCCTTTCCTCCCTCCCTTTTTTCTTCCCTTCTTCCTCCCTTCCATCTGTCCATCCATCCATCTGTGCATCTGTCCTTCCATCCATCTGTTCATCCATACATCCGTCTGTCCATCCATCCATCTGCACGACATGCTCCTCCACGGTCTTATGTTTGTACCTTGCAGCCACCTTTTCAGTAGCTCTTCTTAGTCCACTCTGCAGAATTTCCAACCCTTCAGGCCTCACCATTTCATATATCTTTTCTCTGTTTTCCATTTTCCTTTTAGTACACAGCATGCTCTAAAAACCATTATACTTATTTTTCTTGTGAATTCACTGCTTCCCCCCAACCAGAATAAAGCCCGGGAGGTCAGAGGTTTCTGTCTTTTTCCTCACTGTTGAATCTCAAGGCTTAGAACAGTCTAACCACAGCAGGTGCTCAATGGCCTCCAATGTGACCAGACCGTAATCCATCCGTCTGCTCCATTGCTGAGCACCTGCTGTGTCCCTGAGCACCCAAGCTGTGGAGGGACAAAGATAAGGATCCTGGCCAGGGGTGGAAGTCACAGCCCAACTGCCCTCAGGGCCACTTATTTCCATCTTGACCTCCTTTTCCTTGTGCATCAGTAACTTTCTGCCCCCTTCTCAGCACCTGCCATTGGACTAGGGGCCAACTTAAATCTGGGGTGCTTTCCTCTTGAGACCTTAGCCTTCTGTCTGCAAAGATCCTGTCCCCAGATGAGACTGGGGATGCACATGCCCAAGACTAGGACTAGGCCAAACCTGTATGAGCGAGTGTCTTGGTTAGTCTTAGAGATGGGTGCTGCACAACTGTTAAGGTCTATGTGCATCTAAGTCCTCTTTCTGCTGGGTGGCGATGAGCACCTGCCTTGAGGATCTCATGTGAAGAAATCAGGCCAGGTTGGGAGTTGCTCACCTGGTCATGTGCCATTGCCCAGAAAGCTTTTGGAAAGCACCAGGCTCTGGATCAGATGCCCTGGAGCTGGGGGCAGAGTGAATCCAGCTTCAGTTTAGGAGTATACATCCCAGGATCCCAGAGGGGATCCAGCCCAGAAAGCCACCTGCCACCTCCTGGTGTCCTTTCCAGCAGGAACACCCTGAAATTCTGAGGCATTATGTCTCCTTGTACACAGGATGCACAGTTGTTAAGGCTTCAAATCAGAATCCTGGGGTGACCAGGGCTGCCAGCGTTCTGGCCACAAAGTCTTAAGGGGATCCTTCCATGGCTACCACCCTCCCATGCTCGCCATTGGGGACTCTAGTGAAACACATTTCAGCCTAAAAGCTCAAGATCTGCTTGAAACGTCAGTAACTGGGATGGAGACCCCGGGTGTGTGTGGACTCCCTTGCACCTGGCCAGTGTGTGGCTGTTCTGTGTCATTGTTTTGGCTGGTAGTTTTGTGACTGGAACAAGATAGTTCTTAGTCTTGGGAAAGGATGAGTAATGACCCCAAATACACCAGTAGTGAAAACTGTACTTTTTTCCTTTTTCTACAATATTTGAAGTTTATTTATGACAACCATCTAGATGCTCAATAGAGAGGTGTTGAATTACTTATTTTAAAGGGGGACATACCCCAAGACAAACAGACTAGAAGACCACTCTGGACAGCCCCAGGGCCCTGGGCTGGCTCTGCGTCCCTGGGCACCTGGCTGCCCACCTTCAGCCCTGTGGCCATAGTGTCCTCAATCAGCCTCTTGATGGACTGGACCACACTTCACCTTCCTGCTGGTTGCCTGGCACCCATGTATCCACTTGCAGGGGAGCCATTGGAAGGCTCCAAGAGGTTTTCCATGTTTGACTCTCTCCTCTGCCAGGGCCATGCAGGAGACCATTTGCTGGGTCAGTTGCTTCTCTGGCTGCCCTTGGGGACACCTGGCAGAATTCTTGTGAGGAGATGGGTCCTGGGTACCTTGAGGCACCATGCTGAGTGCTCCTGTGGTAGCCCTGGTTTTATCTATTAAACACCAGCTCCTGCCACCTGGCTCTACCCTCAGGTGTGCTAACTTCCCAGTGTGTTGGTATTTGGAAAGATGGAAGAAGCTTGGCCTGATGCAGTCAGAGGCTGAGGTGCCCAATGAATCCGTGGCTTTACATGAAGGAAGGACATGAGCTGTCCCTTTGTCTGTCCCTGAGCACTCAGAGCAGGAGCCGTGGGACGTAGCAGGAAAAGCCCTCCCCATATCCTGACCCTTTGGCTTGAGAAGGAACATCCACACCCACAACTGGGAGAAACTTGATATCTATTGTTCAGGCCCCACACCTGTAGTGTTTCTTACCAGGTGCACCTGACCAAGGTACACTTGGTCATGGTGGTGCTGCACAGAGCATGTGTGGAGCCAGCTGGAACAGGCGACAGGCTCCAGGGCTGCCTTGCTGCCTGCCCTGAGGCCTCCCCACTTCCGCTCCACCCACTCAGAGCTCACACTCGTTTCCAGCTTGAACACTTGGTGTATGAAAGTGCTGGCCTGGGAAGACTTGTGAAGCAGCAGAGCTTGGAGAGCTTTTCCCCAGGCTGGCAAAGTCAGAGCCTGACCAGAGCAAGGGCATTTGGGAGGCCACATGAAAAGCTGGGCCTCAGGCAGCTGTGATCAGTGAGGCCAAGGCAGAGCTCTGGGGCCTGAAGCCAAGAGGAAAGCCAGTTTCTGAGGCCTTGTTGAACTCTGGAGCAAGCCGTGGCTGAAGTCCCCAAACCGCCTCGGGCCCTTCTGCTCCATAAATCTCTGGCATCGTTTCATAGGGTGTTCAGCAGGGACCGCACTGCACAAGTGGTAGGACAGTGCAGGACAGTGTGGAGCGGGCTGGGGCCCCAGATTGTGCTGACTTATACTCTCCTCACCTTGCCCACTGTAGGGGAATGCTGTGGCTGCATGTGGTGTCTCCAGGGCTCACTTCTCCTGGGGGTGCTGCGCAGAGTAGAATCAAAAGGCTGCTCCTTGCTGGGAGAGCTTGGAGCTCAGGGAGAGAAGCACCGGTATTAGTTTCTCATTGGATAAGGCCATGGTGGTTGCAAATGCTGCCACTTTCTGGAGGTGCATGGGTCCTGATTTGCTCTGGACACATTGACAACTGCACGGTCTTGGGAGAGGGCACAGGCAAGGCAGGCAAAGTGCACAGGAAATTGACCACCTCCCCAGGGCTCTGACAGGCCTTCAGAGTAAGATGCCACCATCCACGGGGACTGGGAGGAGCACAGAGTCTCACCTTGAACATCACTTAGGGGAGGGCGGTGGGGGACTCAGGCCGACCTCCCCCAAGGCCTCTGCACTTCTCAGAGGAGTCAGGCATTGCCCGGAGATGAGAGCCACGTACATTAGCCCAGTGACCCCAGCTGCCTCTGCTGGGGTTGCTCTGCTGTGGATTTTTTAGATGAGAAACCAAGGTATAGAGAGGAAGGGGACTGGCCCAGCCACACAGCAGGATGGAAGCAAATCACCATCGACCTCTGTGATGGATTTGGAATTGAAGACCTGCCCCCACTGTCTTCACCATTGACAAGTACTGAGGTGGGGCCCTGGGTCCCCTGGAAGTTGGCACTGCATGCTAGGAAGATACCCTATCTGCCAGCTGTTACTACTCTGTCTTACGTGGTAATTTAGATGTTGGGGTGCAGAAGCAGCACCCTTGGATGTTGGGCTCCCTCCTCCTGTGATTTTGTGAACCCCAATTCTTGTCAGCGGCAGTCGATGACAGGCATTTTGGGTCACCCCGATACAGGTGCCTCCTGTTTGCTGTGTTCCACCCCAGGATGTCTGTCTACCCCGGCTAGGGGGCCCAGACAGACAGAGAGGCCTGCAGTGTGGATGGGTCGCAAAAGGGACTGCTGTTCAAATCCTGCACTGTGCAGCCTTGGGCAGTTCTTAGTCTCTGTGCTCAGTGAATATTGGTGACAGTGGGCCCTGAGTAGAAGCCAATGGAAGGCACTAGGCAGCTTCAGGGACCCAGGAACACATGGAGTGCGTGGTCATCAAGCCCTGCCCTGTCCTGAGCCTGTGTGCGGCCTGAGCCCCATGCTGCTGGCAGTCTCAGGTAGCCTTGAGGAGAAGCCCGAGGGGACTGTTGGGTCCTTAGGGAACTCTTTTGGCACCCTGCCCCCAGGGTTGTTAATTTGTCTCTTTCCATTATTGCTGCCCTCTGCCAGTCTGGGTGTTTGCTGCAGTTTGGGGGGTGGCATGCATGGCACATATGGCCCTGGGCTCCAGGATCAGGTATGGACCCTACAAGACTGCTTCAGGATCAGGTGTGGAGCCTGTAAGACTGCTTGCTGGTGGTGACTCCGAGCTGTCCCGGCATAGCCCTGACCCTGGCAGAGGCCTGGTTCCAGGCTACAGGGTTCAGGACACTCCACAGGGCTCCTTCCAATGAGTGTATGCGGTAGGTATTCAGAGAGGCTGAGTGACCAGTGCTGTTCCCCTCCCTGGAAGACAGACAGATGTGGATCTGCTTCTGGAGTAGCCAAGCCTGGTCTCCATTGTTGCCATCTGGCATCTCACTTGAAGAGAGTCTCTGCAGATGTGCTTTGTGTTTCAGAGTGAGGGTGTCCTAAGTTACCTGTCAGTGCCTTAAACCCAGTAACAAGCATCCTTAGGAAAGACTCAGAGGGAAAAGTCCGTGTGAAGCAGAGGCAGCTGCGGGAGTGCTGCAGCCACAAGCCAAGGGATGCCTGGGGTCATCCGGGGTGGGGGAGGCAGAAGGAGCCTGTCCTGACTGTGGGGCAGGGGAGGCATGGGCCTCACACACCTGGACTCTGGACTCCTTGCGGCTGCCTCTGAGACAGTCAGTGTCTGGTATGTTAATCCTTCCAGTTTGTGACAACTTGTTGCCTGGGAACTCATGCACTTCAGCTTTCTGGCCCTTTATGCATGTTTGTTCGCTTGCACTGTAATTTATAGGCACAGGCAAGGCGAGGTAGGAAGTTGGCTTGCAGTCCGGTGTCTGCAAGGAACAGGGAGTTGCTGAGAATCGGCCAGCACTGCATTCCTGCAGGCGAGGGCAGAGGGGAGAGGTGGAGATGGAGAACAGATTTCCCTGTAATCAAATCCAGAAGCTGCTGCATCAACCCCTGTCCAAGAGACCCTCAGGGTCCCAAGTGTGGGCAGTGACATGGTGGATTTGTTCTGTCAAGCAGGCAGATTCCTGGGGTTTGGCCGCCCGTGTTCTGCAAGAGGAACGCGGGGAAACTTCCAAGCGTGTCACTTGGGCAGCTCCGCTCTGTCTCTGGGACAGAGGAACAGCTGGCTGCTGTCATCCCTGCTAATTACGGGGCTGGATAGCCGTGGGGGCTGCTAGGAGCCTGCGGGCTCTGCTGGGGCCACGTCGTCCTTAAATCCTTCCCACGGTGACGCTGGGTCAGCTGGCAGGGCAGCCAGGGCTGCGTCCTAGGGAGAGAATCAGCTCTGCTGCTCTGGCCCTGGGGCAAGGCGGGCGGATGCTGCAGCCAGTGGAGCCTGGCTGGGTCCACACTGAGTGCCATGGATGGTCTGCAAGGTTGGTTGTGTCCGGGGGCCTCAGTTTCTCCATCTTATGGGGAACTATGCAACAGAGTGACACTCCCAAGGGGTATGTCTGTGTATGCATGTGTGCGTGTCCCTGTGCGCATGTGTCTGTGTGCAGGGTGGGGTCTCAGCAGAGGACCTGAGATCCGCCCTGGATTGTCAGAATCGCCACACCCTCTGGGGGACCAAGGATGTCACCTCAGAGGCCACTGTGGTGCTGAGTCCCGCTCCGCTAGTAACACAGAGCCAGAGGCACGGGGCTGCTCATGCTCCCCGACACCCACATGCAGCTGTTTAAGAGGCACAGTCTGTCCACACTGGCAGCTGCATCCCAGAAACAGATCACAGTTCTGTTCTCTGCACTGATTTGACAGAGCCATGGGCCCTCCTTGAGAGACTAGGGTGCAGACCATGGTGCAACCCCAACCTGGAGGGGAAGCAAGTAGGGAGGACCAGGATCGGGAACAGACTCTGCCCAGCTGCCCTGCCCCATGGGCCTCCCAGGGCTGAGCTTCCCAAGGCCTGGCTTCGGCCATCTTTCCCAGCACCCAGACACAGAGAGGCTGACAACTGTCTCAGGAGCCAGTGTGCAGGCTGTGGATCTGTGGACTTAGCATTTATAAAGTGCTGAATGGTATCAGCCATAGCCCATGCCCAGGAATGTGCCTGGGACAGTAGCATCCAGTCCCCAAGGCTGTGAGGTCAGCAGCCCAGGGACCTGCACAGACGTTCGCGCCCCAGGCCTAGCAGAGCCAGGAGCTAATGGCATGGAGTGGGCACATCTGGGCCAAGCTGGGTTGGGGAGGAGGGCAGCAGCTCCCTTCCTGTGTCAGGACAGCCCTCCAGGCCTAGGGACACCCAGGCCAGAGCAGGAGCAGCAGCAGGAGGAAGGTGCTGACAGCTCTGAGGGGGACCCCAAAGCCTGCCTGCTTCTACCCAAGGCTTGTGGGCACAGGTTTCTGTGTGTCCTGACAACATTGGCAGGAACAGAGTGGTGGTCCTGGGTGGTGGCATGGCAGAGAAGAATTTCCAGCGGGAATTTGTTTTCAGGGGTTTCCAAACCCCACAGCCTGAGGGTGACAGTTCTGCTCCATGCTCCCGTGTCTGTCATCACTGCTTGCAGCTGTGAGCTTGGCTGGTGTGCCCGCCCTGTCTGACTTCCCTTCCCCTGGGTCTGAAAGACGTGACCACAGCACTTGTCCTGGAGCCGCCGGCAAGGGTGGAGTGAGGTTCCCCATTGTGTTGGCTACAGGTAGACGAGGGGTGACCGGTGCCTCTGGCCTGTCCTTACAGCTGTCACTATGTGACAGTGGCCTCTGTGCAGTGCGAGTTCTGCATGACCAGGCTCCCAAAGTCTTCTAGGCCCTCACTGTAAAGTGGGCACACACAAGAGGCTGTGGGGGTGTGTGGGTTGCCTGCACACACATATATGAGTGTGTGCAAGTGTGTGCTCAGGCAAGATGGTGCAACATCACAGGGCTTAACTGAGCTTGGCAGGGGACAGTTGGACTAAAATGAAATGAGGCACCGAGGGAAGACTCACAAGAACCCCTGCCCAGGAATGCAGGTGCACAGGCTGAGGTGGGGACAGAGAGCGGCTGGCTCTGTGGTGCCCAGGGGACACGTGGTTCGTGGCTGCCCATGCACTGTGTGGGAGGAGTAGCTCGGCACTGTGGAGGCCCCGCTGGGATGAGCACACAGCCCCACCAGTCAGAGTGTTTGGGATGGAGGTCGTTGTGCAGCTGGGAAGCCACTCCCTCTTCCCTGTTCACTGTGAGACTGAGGCAGGACACAGCCCAAATACTGAGGGCTATACTCAGTGTCGGACCCCCAGCTCTGTCCCTCCAGGTGCTGCCTGTGGCTGCTCCAGACCCATGCATCCCCTCTCCCTTATGTCCCTGTCACCTCTGGCTTCTGTTCTGGGCACCAGGATGCTGTCATGGCTGCCCAGACATCTGGCCAGGCTCAATCTGTGTTGACCTGGAGCCACCAAGGCTTGGCATGAGTGCCCTCTCCTTGGGAGGGACAGCTTTCTCCCAATACCAGCTCTCATGTGGCACTTACATTCCTGGACAGAAGGCTGAGAAGTCCTCTTGTGTCCTGCCTGGCCCAGATGCCCTGAGCTCTCAGTGGGGAGCCAGGCTGCTGGGTTGTGGGGACAGGTGGCATCTGGATAGGTATGGCCTTACACATTGGGGTCCTGGACCCATGTGGGAGGCAGACTCAGTCTCACACATTGTTAGGAAGTTATAGCAGGAAAGGGGAGCTCCTTGTGGGGTTCCATAGGCCTCCTGATGTGGGGTGCACAGAAGTCACCGAGCTGTATGCTTGTGGCCCCTCTCTGGATATAAGCAGGGGAGACTGGCTGCCGACTGGCCTCTCTGAAATGCCCTGAGGGGACTCACAGTCTGCTGCTCTCCTGAGGGTGCTCACCTAGCTGTCCCAGGGCTCCAGTCTGACCCCTGCTGGGGACAAATGGCCTCCTGTCCAGGGGGCTTCTCAGCTGTGGAAGAGCTGGCTCAACCTCTGGCATTGTCCCTGTGTCCCTGTGAGGCCCTCAGTGGCTTCTGTGGCAGCTCGGGCTCCTGAGCGTCTGAGTTAGGACCAGCTCTCTGTGTGGCCGTCATGTTGAGAGCGTCCCTGCAGAGGGGACATGAAGGCTGTGCTGGGAGCAAGCTGGGTTTGGTATGGCCCTTGGTGAGATGGATGGAAGGGGACTGCAAGCACTTGAGGCAGGTACAGTGTGGTCCACGGCCCTGCTCAGCGACTGGAGTCTCATGTGCCATCGAGGCTACACAGGAAACCCACCCTGCACTTGCTCATGGCAAACTCGCTGGTGCCAGCTAGGCCTGGCAGGGCCGCGATCAGGCGGGACCAGTGAGATCTCTTCTGCCCCAAACACCAGCTTGATGGAAGTCTCCTCTGGACTTTGCTGACTCTGAGAAAGGCTGTCCACTTGCTACCCATCCACCACAGCATATTTTTAGTAGTGACCATACTGGATGCTGAAAGCTGCTCTCATGAGCACAGGCCCAGCCTGGACAGGTTCAGAGGGCTGGACTTGAGGTGGCAGAGGGGGCAGGGCCTGCAGGAGGGCAGGTCCCCTCAGTCTGGTGAGGGACACTGGCCTCTCTTTTGGGTTAGGGTCCAAGTGGGGACACTGGAGGCTGTGTCCCTCTCTGTCCAGTGCTGTGATGAACTGAACCTTCTACTGCGGAGTCCGTGGTGTGACTGGTGGCACAGGTGGTAGCCCTTCCCTGGGCCTGGCGTTTCAGGGTCCCAGAACCCTCCTGCCTCTGCCCAGCTCTGGAGCTCAGATACTTCCCTGGGGGGTGCTCTGTGTGACACAACAAGGCTGTGGCTACTGAAGGGGACACGGGCCAGTGTGGGGCTCCACAAACTTTTGCCCCGTGCGTTTCTAGACTCCTGCTGCAAGGACACACTGTTGCTTCCCCTGCTCTCGCTCTCCAGGCCCCTTCCTCCCCCATCCCTCAGAATTTAGGCTTTCTCCTGCCAGGAGAGCCCTAGCCCGGAGGACTCTGGGAGCGGGCGGCAGGACAATGGGGCCTTGTATGTGGTGGGCACAGCCCTGGCCGCGGGCGCCCGCGCTCCTTGCAGAGTCAGCAGTCTGCCGGGCAGGCGGGGCTGCTGAAGAGGGCGCTGCGGCGGGTGCTGGCCGCACATCAGAGGGCCGCGGTGATGACTGTTTTGCTCAGGAAGCTGGGGACATGTGTCACGGCGGAGAACAAACCAGGGCACAGAGGTGCCGCGTGGCCCTCCCCCAGCCCCTGCCCCTTATCAGTTTCCTCCTCCCTCTGGCTGCACACAAAGGGCTGTGTACCTGGGCCGGGGACGCGGTGACACAGGATGTTCCCAGCATTTTGGATATTTCCTCCCTGCCTGACTGATGTGTCCTAGGGCGAGCGCGCAGGGATTCTCCAGGGAGTGCGGGGCTATAAAGTCTCCACAACACGGTAATAACAAGGCCATAAATCTGGGCTGCAACAGCACTCTTGCTGAGACTGCTCTGGCCACATGGGGGCTGCCAGGGGCCTGGGGTTCGGTGGTTGGGCTCCTAACGGAGAGGACGAGACAAGGGCCATGCTTATGGACCCGCGGTGAGCTGGGCCTGCCGGACATACTTGCACCAAGTGTGTTCTCCCTGTGCATATGCTAATCGCATCCTGTGCAGTGGCTGATGGGAATTTGGGTCTGGGGTCGTGGGAGGCCATGGGATGTGGAGGCAGGAAGATGGGCTCCTGTCTGTCTCCTCTCAGATGAGCAAGTGTGTGACCTTACGAAGCCGCAGTCTCCCTGGTGGGAAAGGGGAGCCATATCACCGGTGCAGGGCTCGAGTGTGAAAGCATGGATGGCAGGGACTGTCCCATGTGTAGTGTGGTGCCATGGACACAGTACACATACCTCTTCTCCCTGCCACCTTGACACAGTGCTGTACTTGGCAGCCTGCTGGGCATCCACCAGCCACGTCTGTGTACCTCCTTGGTGGCGGTTGGCACAGGGAGGGCTTTCATAGGTGACCAGCTAGTGAGGACTCAGGCAGTGGAGGCAGCCTCTGGGGACAGTGACACCAGCACAGGAACCTGGGAGCCAGGGGCCCCCAGAAGTTGAAACCTTGGCAGCTGAATGGTGGGAACAGGAACCATCAAGGAGGGCCTTCCACCAGGGCCAGAGCCAGGAGAGATGTGAGCAGTCTTCCCTTCTGGCTCCCTCTGGAAGACAGAAGACTGGGGGACTGGAGGTGCAACTGCATATGGCACACGGAGAGGGCAGCCCAATGATAGGCAGAGACCGCACCTGCATCTGGGGATATGTGCTAGCCTTGGCTTCCTTGCTCATAAACCCCCTGCTAAACACTGCACTCAGGTTCCCAACACCATCATAGAGCCAGGAGTCAAGGGTGAGGCCCCCAGGGCTCCCTCTCAGTGGATGGCACCACTTTGGCATTCAGGAAATAGACAAAGTCTAACCAAGGTACAAGTGCACCATCATACATTACCCATGGGGTCCTTGACATATCTAGCCTCAGGTCCTTCTTCAAGGAAACTGGTACAGCAGCAACTTTCCTGGCAGAGCCACTTGTAAGAGCTTGCCATGTCCTCTACGCCATGACCTAACCCCATGCTACAGGGTCTCTGAGGAGGAAACAGCTTGAGCACACCCCATACATGGTCTCCATGGATCAGAGAACAACTGGCTGTCCCCACAATGGAGACCCCCCCATACAGCCTCTCCCTCTGCTCAGACCTCTACTCAGGGCCTGAAACCATCCTGACTCCTGGGCCTGGCCCGCTGGCTTCTACAGCCTGGGACACCTGATCTCAGACAGCCTCTGACGCCATCCTTCCCTGTGGATGAATCATTTTGACCACATCGCCAAACAGCCCAGCTGGGGACCTCCTTCCCAGATCTGGGTGTCAGAGCATGCTGGGGTGGCCTTGCTCTGGGTTCCTCAATGTGGCTTTACTATGGCCAAACCTGACCCTGCACATTCCATGGGCAGTGAGCCTGCGCAGTGCTTGCTTCCAGTGGACTTAACATCCCTCCAACCAGCTCTCAGCCGAACTGTGGTTACTGACATGTTCTTTGGCTCAGCAGAGTATCTGCAGATAGGGTGTTGGTAGGTGCAGCAAGCGTGGTGATGATGATGATGGCAATGGTGATGATGATGGAGAGGAGGGTGAAGAAGATGGTGGTGATGGTGACCATTGAGATGGTAATAGCTATTATTCCTTGTGTATTTGCTGTTTGTCAGGCACTGTGCTAAGAGCTCTGTGTATTTCACTTAATTTTCCCAGCTAGAAACTGTTCTTAACATTGTTCCCATTTGACAGAGGAAGAAACCAGGGCTAAAGGAGTGGAGTAGCCTGCCCAGGCCACACTGCTGGTAGGTAGCTGGTCTGCATGATTCCAAACCCCCCTGTGGCAAGCTCCTGTGCACCATGCCAGGCAAAGTGCCACACCTTGACAACCCCAGAGCCCTCAGGCTATGGGGGCACATCCTGGACCTTAGGCCCTTTGTAGTACAAGGCTTGGGAAGAGTGGTCTTGCTTGTTTTCCAAGTCCTGAGTGCTGCCAGGTCCTGAGCCCAGCTGGATATGAGAGCAGGGGCACAGCTTCTGTCTCAGGGCTGCAGAGAAGAGGCTCTCTCTCCACAATGTTGGGTACAATGGGAGTCAGGTCGGGCCCGTGAGGAGATGCAGTAGCATGCATGTGTGTTGAGAACTGACTCCTGCCAGGACCCGACTCTGGCTTGGATAGAGGCAGTGTGCAGGACATAGGGCCAGGATTCCAGAGCTTTCTCTGCTTAGCGCAGTGACTTTGGGCAGATCATGCCTCTCCCAGGCACAGCTCCCTGTTAGCATCTCAGGGAATGATAGGCACTTGCCTCCTGGTGTTCCTGGCTTAGATAAGTGGGATTCTGTGCCATGCTCTGTCGGGGCCCCTGGTGTGCCCACATGTGGTATCTTCCAAGTGACAGATCTAGACACTGAGCCTTGGAGAGGAAGGTCTATGTACAGGGCCGATAGCTCAGGACTTGGGAAATGGGGAGGAGGGCTCTCCTTGCCTCAAGTTCGGCCACTTTCCTTCTGTGTAGCCATTTGCTGTTCCCAAAGCAGCCTTGCCCCATGTTGTGGCACACATGGCAGAGAGGACTTTGCATATCATGCAATGTGTTGGGTAAATACAGTTCATAATGTATAAAAATTACAGCATACTATTTTATGTGACAAATTTAAAAACATGCATGAATTAAGCTCACAACATGTCCTGAAGGGGTTGGGAACTCTCTTGGGTGTTGTGAGGCCAGATGGGGTCACACTGGCCCAGATATGAGATGCCAGGGAAGGAGCACTGTGATGCCAAGGAAGAAGAAGGCTGCTGTGATTACAGGGGTCACTGCATGGGAATCACGGCCTCATAGTGAAGAAAGATGCAGGGACAAAGCTGACTTCCACCATATTCAGAGGCATGAGGAGGACACCAGGCAAGGACCCAGGTGCCATCTGGCTTCACCCTCCTGGAGCACTGCGTGGGCACATGGTGCTCCGCATTGCCCAGGGAGACAAGGATGCCCATGGGTGGAGCATCCCTGGAGGCGTGCATCACCATGAGAAGACAAGACAACACAGAGGGTCCAAAGGCTCGGAGCAGTGAGGCCTGGGGTGCTGGGGCCCAGCTCATGCCCTGTAGGCTTCTACAGGCAGCACCATGATCTATCTGAGTTCATTTCCATCATCCTCCCAGCCCACCTTCCACCCTCTGGTCCCCAAGAGCAAGGTTTCTGCTAGCCACAATTCTGTGCAGTTCTTGGCCAACAGATGGATACTGGCCCGCTTCGGGGTCTTGGTGTTGGACATGAAACTCTAGTTGTATGGTACATGATGAAAAACTTTAGGGAATGTTTCAGAATGTATGTAAAAATTTAGAGATGTTTAGAGGCATTTAGTCTGTTGGGGCTTTCTGTCCCCAGGGTAAACCCAGGGTCCACACTGCCTAAGACAAGGGAGGCACAATTGAAATGCAATTGAAGAACCTGCACCAATGAGAGTTTCTCTGTCCCTTGAAGACACTGGTCACATAGGACAAACCAGCTTAGTCCTGTCAGTGGCACCCAGAGGAAATGCCAGGTGTCAGGGCTGCATTGGCACTGTCCCCACCTGGCTCATGGAGGGAGACACAGACACAGAGCAATGGGTGTTCTCATGGTCACCTTCAGGCTCAAGGTCACGTGGACCCTTGCTGTCTCAGGGCAAAGGCTTCTAGGCTGGTGGCCAGAGAGGACTGATGCAGCCAGGCCAGTGTGGTCCTGTCAGGTTTTCTCTATCCTTGTGCTTCTGCCTTTAGCCTTGGGCACACACAGATGCCCTGTGTTGTCTGCTGCTGGGTGCCATGTGGAGCTTCCTGTCTATGCCAAGCCATACCTGTGTGTGCTGATGGAGAGACTCCAGGTTCACCTGTCTGGACCTGCCTTCCCAGCTTCCCTCTCCCAGCTTGGATATGACCACAGCAGGTCTAGACAGCTACAGACGGGGAAACTGAGGCTTCCTCTGGCCACTGCATCTCCTCCAGTTCTCCCTGGCAGGTGTGTGCCCTGCCTTGTGATGCTACCTCATGATACTTTCCTCACCTGTGCCCTGCTATGTCTTTGAGGTCACTGGGGCTACTGTGCAGGAGGAGGCTGTGGGTCTAGCAAAGGAAGAGCAGATCTGCTCCCCACTTTCCCAGAACCCAGGCTCCGCAATGGAAGACATGTTGTTTTTGAGTCTGAGCCCATTGCGGGCCTGGACTTTGATCACAGAGGCCATTGTTTTCCTAGAAATGTCGGGACAGAGCAGTCGCAGGATTTCAGGTGCAGTGACTCAGCTCTTCCCCCGGCAGCTTCCACCTTCCTGGCAGGGCTGGGGCTGGAGCTGGGGTTCTGGTTAGGGTTGAATTGGAGGTTGGGGGGTTCTGTTTAGGGCTCTGGTGTGAGTAGGGTTCTGTGGCCTCTAGTTCTTGGCCAGTGAAAAATTGGACTCAGATGATGCCTGAGAACCACCTGGCCCCATAACTTATGTGGAGCCATTCTTAGAAGCCTGGTTCCTGGTGATGCCTGGGCTGGTGACCTAGCCCTTCTCTCCAGAAGGGCAGAGATGTTGCTTAGACCTGCCCTCAGTCAGGTACAAGGATTTATATGAGACACAGTGACTGTCCGGATGCCTCTAGGACACACAGCTCAAGGGCTAGTACATGCCTCTGGCCTGGAGGATAAATTCTGTGAAAGAAGGAAAGTTGCCGGAGCTGAGGCTGAGGCTGAGGCAGAGGAAGGATGCATGAAGGTCAGATGCAGGGACCCCACTGGGTCATGTACAGTGGCTAAGTACTGTGGTGACCCTGGAGCCTCCTGACTTGCTAACAACTCTCTGCTTCTGTGCTCTGAGGGCATGACTGGCCTGGAGCTGCCCCTGTCTGTAATGGTCTGCTTGGGCTCTGCTTTGACACCAGGGTCTGGAGGGCCATCTTGTGTCCCCTTGACATTGTCCCACTCTCTGAGGAGGACGTGTCCCAGAGCAGTGAGAGAAAGCCACCTGTGGATTTCAGAGCCAAACAGCAGAGGGCTCAGCAGCCATAGGCCACAGCAGGGGCAGCCCAGTGGGCTCTCAAGCCTGGGCCCCAGTATAGACAGAGTGGCAGCCACTTGATGCCCAGGCAGTTGCCCTGGCTCCTGGAACCACAGGGAGTGTGTGTACAGGGTGGGGTGAGGAAGTCAGGCCCACCTGGGCAGAGTGTGGGGAGCCCGCCCAGAGCTAGTAGGATAATAGTGACCCTCCATGAGCACTGTCTGAGAAGGAGCTGTCTGGGGGGGAGGGGCATGGCTGGGCTGCTGGCAGCCTGGGGGGATAGGCACGACCTTGATTCCTGGAGTGCAGGTTCCCCATGCACAGCCCCATAGCACAGGTTTGGATCCAGGTGTGCAAAGCTGGGACACAAGCCATGAGCACAGGCAGAGGCCAGGTAGGTCTGTCCCTTGTCCTGCTGGAGGTCTGGCCCTGCTGCCCTGTCCCCACGCTGTCCATCAGGATGTCAAGACGGACGGCTTGCCTCCCCAGCCAGGGTTTCCAAGTCTGCTATTGATTTTCACACCACATACAGAACTGCATTCATTCCCCAGCCTCCCTGCTGCCATGCAGCACTGAGTCCACATGAAAATAGCTGGAAACAGCTTTGCTTGAAATGTTGGACACATCCAGTCACGGTCGGCAAGGTTCTGTTTGGTTGTCTAGCTTGGCTTCAGGGCATAACTTTTCACGCCGATAGTGTACACACCCGTCACTTTGACACGAGCGAGGATGTTGGTATTTATTTTTGCCTCAAGAAAATGATAGGGACCAGGGTGGGTGCTAAGTCCTCAGAAAGGCCCACACCAAGAACTCACCAAGGTGCTACAGGCCCGCACCCTCTTTCTTTCTGGGTCCTTGGGTTTGAGAGAAGCCCATTTCCAGCCGTGAGCAGCAGAAAGAGCACCTGTTTGGGAGCCATACATCTCCCACTCCTGGGTGTCCAGTGGTATCCTCGGGGAGACAGGAGGGTCGCCATGTTCCAGCCCAGCCTGGATTAGTGATTTTGGAAGATCCTGTTTCAAAATAATAAACAAACAAATAATAAAAGGCTTAGAGTTGTAGTTCAGAGCAAAGGTCCTGGATTCAGGCTCTTGTACTACAAAACGACACCCCCCGGCCTCCTACAAACCTCTTGGTGGCCAAAGAACCTTCCTGGGTTCCACGGAGATCCTTGCCCTCGAGAGAGAGAAAAGTCATGAATGAGAGCAGTCCTGGGCCCTGTGTTCTCCCCAGGCTGCCCTAGACACCTGTGTTGGCCTCCCGCTGACACAGTGCAGGGGACCTACCATCCTGCACCCTCAGCACCCCCATCTCCTGGGTGCCCAAGTGCTGTGCCTCTGGGAGCGGGAGGTCTGCAGCCATCTCAGGGCCAGGCCTGCTCACACCCCTAGAGGAGCTCCATAAATTTGGGAATCTGCTGAGAATGGGGAAGAGGTTAACTGGCCATGCTAAGTACACACAGTGAGATCAGTGTGTACTGATCCAGTGAGGTCCTTGGAACGTGTCCCAGTGTCTTCCTCCCTGGGACATCGTCACCACCTAGGTTACTGTGTGGGTCTCCAGAATGCAAGTTCTACTAGAGAGGGATAGGTCACCCTGTCCACTGGCACACAGTAAACCCTTAGTGAATTCAGGCGGAGCGAATGAACATGTTCTACTGCTACTGACATCCTCGGGTTCCTGCCAACATCGTGCAAAAATGAGCCTGGGACGGTCACCCTACCCTTCCAAGGCCTGAACTCTTTCTGGGGACCTTGGCTCTGCCTGGAAGGGCTTAGATGCTCCCACACCTGGGGCTCTCTCTTCTCTTTCCTTAGGTCAGTAACACACACACACGGAAACAAGCATACAGAACAGACCTACACATACAGATCCACACACAGCAACATAGACACATACCCGCATGCACCACCCCAACTTCTTCCCACTTTTCTTTTCTTTTTTTTTTTTTTTTTTTGAGCCAGGGTCTTGCTTTGTAGTTCAGGCTGGCTCTGAGCTCACTATGTAGCCCAGGCAAGCCTTGAACTCAGCAATCCACCTGTCTCTGCCTCCCGAGTGCTGGGACTACAGGCGTGAGCCACCACGCCCGGCTCCACTTTTCATTTTTTACCCCATAAAATTTCTGTAATGTAAAATTAACCACACACCTGTCTATGTTTTCCTGATCTTGTTGAATTGTTGCTCTGTGTTTTCTTGAAGTTTGCTGAGCTCCTTAGCGGAACAGTTTGCCTCCGTGGTTGGGCCGTGTGTGTCCCTCTCCCCAGGTTCAGTGGGTGGGAGGTGGCAGTGTCCTGGAGAGCTGTGTGGTTTCCATGTCCTGAGTCCCAGGGTATTGCTGATGTCTGTGTGTTTGAAGAAGTTGAGATGTAAGTCATTTTGAAAAGACCCTCGGTGTGGTTATGGTGTTCATGATCGTGCACACGAACCACAACTCTCTCCATAGGTCCAGGGTGTCTTCATTTCCTCAAACGGAGCCCCTCAGGGGAAGAAGTATTGTTTCTTATCCCCCTCTCCCCACCCAGGTGTTTTCTGCCTTATGGGCTTATCCTGTATGGATTCTTGCCTAAGTGGGGACATGGAATGTGCCATCTCAGGGGTCTCCCATGCTGTTGGATGTAAGCACATCCTCCTTTTCACAAGACAGTAATATTTCACTGTGTGAGCAGACCATGTTCTGTGTCCCATACATCTGCTGATGGACACCTGAACTCTTTTCTCTTCAGGGCTATTGTCAGTAAGGCCACCAGAAACATGCATGGACACATCTCTGTTGAAGCCTCCTATGAATTCTCAGCCACACCATGTGTGGCACCACCGGGTTGGCCCTAGTTATGGGATCTCCTTGTGGGGATCTGCCAGGCCCTGACCTCCTTCCTAATCCATGTGTGTCTTCAGGCTCACCTGAATGCTGCCCTTGACCCCGATCCTGGGACTGCTCTTTGATTCTGCTCTGACAAAGGGCCCACAGGGGAACCGTGCATAGGTGCTCGTGAGTGGACTGGCATTGGGGAAGCCAGTGTGTCCATGCAACCGTGTCAGCTGCAATAGGGTCATCTCCATGCCCTGGTGCTGCATGAGGAGAGGTGAACAGGGCCGGGCGTAGTGAGAGGTTGCTTGGGCTTGGGGACTGAGGGTGTCACTCAGTACTGCCCCACCTGGAACATGACAGGGGCCCAGGAGGAGCCTGGACATCCAGGAGGAAGGTCAGCCACAGTGTCAGGCAGCCTGGAAAGCCAGCGTGGCATCAGTATCTGACCCATCCACTTCCTGTCGGGAGACAGTTACCAACCTGCTCAGCAGATGGTTGAATTGAGGGCCAGAGGGGGATGATGGATCCAGACAAGTGGTGGCACCAGGATTCAGAGCCAGGTTCATCTGGCCCCAGAACTAACTACTGCTTCCAGCTCCAAGACAGCCTCCTGTCCCCCATGTCCCTGTGATGGCCATGGCAGAGTCAGGACCATTGGCGCCTGGGGACACCCGGGCAGTCGGGAGGCTCTGGGCCGGGTAATATTTGTGTTTGCCCTGTGGTGAGTGTTTCCATTTGCTCTGGATGGAAAAACAAGCCTTGCTGTTGTTGTGGATATTTCAAAGGGACCGCTGGGCCAGAAGATATCCGCTGGAGCCCCCACCGGAATGAGGCGTTATTTCAGATGTATTGATTTTTATCAGCCTTTGACCTCATTTATTTATGAAAAATATCAAACTCTAAATATGGTGCTTTGAAGGCTCAAGTGATAAGCGACTGAATGTGTCCCCGAAGTGACAAGTTTGGGTGTGCCCGTGCCTTGGCCCTGTGAGCCGAGGCTCCTAGCACCTTGTGTGTCCAGGAATTAGTCAGCCTTCGGCATCTAGGTTGTTGAGTCAACCGAAGCAGAGCCAGGGCAGTGAAGACGTTGGGGCTCTGGGGTGCCTCCAGGGGCTGAAGGGTGGGAGAGCTATGGTCAAGGTCACAGTCAAGGTCAGGAGGGGCTCCCAAGGCAGACATGGCAGGTGAGCTCAGCCCGAGCCCCTCTGAGCCTCGGGTTGGTCTTCTGCAGTTGGGGATCCCTGGTGGCTTGGGATAGTGACCCCAGGGAGTGACCATCTGAATGGGAAGAGCCCCCAGGTTCCACAGAAGGAGAGAGTGCTCTACCCAGCAGCAAGACCCAGAGCAGCCCTGCCTACTTCCTGGCTTTTGCTTCCTGGCAGCTGCCCATAAAAGAAAACACCAGTGCCAGCATACGGTCTCTCTGAATTCCCAGGCAAACTGACTTCTGGAATATCACAGGGATGGTGTCTCCTGCACCCATGGCAAGAGCTTTGCTTCCCACGGGAGCGGCTTCCCATATAGTGAAGCTTCAGAAGTATCCACAAGCATGGCCAGCTCCAAGGACCTGGCTCCATGGCACGTGCTCAGCACACTGGATTCACTATGGTCACGACTGACCCTAGCAAACTCCCAGGTCTGGAGAAAGAGCGATGGGTTCCACCTGTGTGGCCTCTGCGCTCTGTTGCCATCCTGGCTCCTGGTGCTCAGTGAGGAAACACTAGCCCTCTGCAGAGGGGAAACTAAGACTCAGAGAAGCCAGGGGCCACCCAAGCAGGCCGTGGAGTGAGGACCCAGGCACAGCTGTGCCCAGCCCCGTGCCTGTGCTTGATCTTTTCCCTCTTCCTGCACTGTGCCACCCCCACTGGGAACCTCTCAGAGAAGCAGGAAGCTGGCAGTAGAAAGGCTGGCAGCAAGCAGGGACAGCACTGCTTACATCTATAATAGAAGCATCCACCGTGACCTGGTGCATCTACTCGGGGACATGCTCTCTGCTTGGAGAGGCGCTGGGGTGTGGTGTGCGTGGGGCATTTGGTGGGCATGTGGCATCTGAACTCTGCCTCCTTAGCCAGCAGCTGGGTGGGTCAGGAGGGCACCCCAAGGGGAACATGGGTGGGGTCAGAATTGCCCAGTGTTCCTACAGCCCGGAGTGATGCCCCTGTAGAGGGTGGGTCAGTAGAGTGAGTCTGTCCTTGCGGCGGAGGCCGCTCAACCACAAAGGGAAAGATGTGTAGACACGCGCATGGCGGTGGACCCGACACACGCAGTGAGAAAAGCCAGACGCGGGCCACCTGTCATATGGATCCATTTATGCCGCACGTCCTGGACGGGCAGATCTGTGGAGACAGAAAGCAGATTAGCGGTCGCCAGGGCTGGGGAGACGCAGGGAGGGAGCGGGTAATGAGTGAGGGGCCAGGTTTCCTTCCAGCGTGATGAAAATGTTCTAAAATTGACTAAAATTGTCCTGAAATTGTTGATGGCTGCCTGACTCTGTGAAAATACTGAAGTCCATTGAGTTATACCCTCTGCATGGGTGAGTGGAGTGATGTGTGACTGGCATTTCAATAAATGCTTTAAAAAAAAAATGGCAGGGACAAGTTCCTGAAATGGGCTCCTTGGTCCCACATGACTTCCGGAGGTTTCTGTGTCAGCAGCTGCTCAGCTCCGCAGACTGGGCTTCTGGGTGTGGAACAGCTGCAGGGCCCTTGCCTGGAACTGGTTTTGGGGATATGCAGCCTCAGGGACTGGGAGGGCAGAGATCTGTCAAGCTCCCAGCACTTCAGCCGCTCACTTGGTGTCTGTGGGGCAGGAGGACGGGCAGTGGGGCCGGGCGTGTGGCCACCCTGAGCAAACTTCTCCCTTCCGGTCTGCCTCAGGTACTCTGTAAACCACTTCTTCTTCATTCCTTCACTTTAGCCCACCTGCCAGCTGGCAACAGAGCCCCAGCAGTGCCCCTGTCCTGTGTGTGGACCCCGCTCTGTCGCGGTGTGCTGACTTGGCGACCCCTCCAGCTCTGCCCGTGCATACGCTCAGGCATCTGGGTGCAGTGTGGCTTCCTCCTGGCTTGCTTTTCCCCAGAGAATGCCTGTGGTTGTGCGACCGCAATCCCCCTATGTTCCTAGGGGGCTGGATAGTGGGGCTCTGTCCTACCGCCTCAGAAAAATGTTGGGGTCCTGGGGAGGAGCAACCACCAGCAGGCCAGGCCCATGAGATGCACCGCAGCTTGGATGCAGGCTTCTCCCGGGGCAACGCCTTTGCACCTAACTCAGTGTGCCACAGATCAGGAAACTAACAGCAGCAGTGCTCACCATCCACACTTTGACCTTTTCTTCTAGAAGTGAAGTGCACTATGGTGGAGGACACAGAGTAGAGCCTGCTGGTGGGTCTATGCTCACAGGGGGCACTGCGCCCAGTGCCCAGCCCTAGACAGCTGAATGTGTCCACCATGCCTGGCCCATGGCTGCCTGTGTCATCCTCGCTGGCTATGGCCCTCAACTCTAGGTGGGGTTGATAGCGAGCCCTGGGTTGGCCTGACACAGCCCAGGATACATCCAGGAGCCATCTACCCTGGAACTTGTTTCCTCCAGGGCTCATCCTGCTGAAGGGACCATCCTGCCCTGCTTGTCCGGACTTGGTGCCCACTTAGCCCCTTGTCAGGGTCCTTGTGTTGGGGAACCACACCCGGGATGCCTGTGCAGCATGTGTGCCTACTCCCTGGGTGGCACTTGGCAGTCATTGGGTGGAGGCATGGCGAGGGTGTAAATGCTCATGCTGCCCATGATCCACAAGAAGGCGCACTGGCGCACACTGGTGGCTCCCTGGCTGTAGCGCTCTTAGGGCTGACCCTGTCCAACCCGATCCCTTCAGTAACATGGGTGCAGCTCAGTCTCTCACCTCTGTACCCACTTCAGCACCTCTGTGTGCCCACGGCCAGGGTCGGTCAAGTGGCTACCCCACTGATGCCCAGGACGCGCTGTTGGCCACCCTGCTACACTGCAGGATAAGCTCCTCCACCCCATGTGCATCTGTATGCACCCAGATTCCCACATGGCTCTTTGGTGTGGTGACTGAGGGCACACCTGGCTCATCAGTGCCAGCGGCTCCAGTCACTTAGGGAAACTCCTCCCAGAGGGCTGCACCATCCAGTCAGATGCGCCAGACTTCAACGCCATGTTAGGACCCCTCATGGGCTGTCCTCTGTCCCTGCTGGTCTCCATGTGATGCAAATCCCGTCTGTGCCTGAGAGAGAGGAGATGGTGCCAGGATTCGGGTGAGACACAGGGAATGGAGGCTATAGTCTTCCCACCTGGTCAGGGTAGGAGATGTGGAGGTGGACAGGAGGGTGAGGAGGAGAGGAGGGCACTGCCCTTTGGGTGCAGGTGGGGTAGGATGGCCTGGGTTGGGGCCTCACGTCCCTCCTCAACCCATTGAGGCTCAGACTCAAGCACAAGACAGGACCTAAGGTTCTGGGAGAACAAAGGACTCGAGGTGGTATGTGTGGCTCTCAGGGGTGTCCCAGGGTATCAGCACACAGGAGGGAAGCAATGTGGACACAGTGTCTGGTCTGCTGTGAACCTCTGGCTCTCGGATGGTTCCTCAGTCTAGGACAGCCTGTCACTGCGCAGCTGAATGTCTTCTCTCCTTCACACCCTCCTGTGTCTTGGTTGTGGTCCCCTCGCAGGGGGAGACAGGCTGAGCATAGGTGGTGGGGTGGGGACCTCAGCAGGTATCAGGAGTGGGGAATCCCAGGTGGGGCAACCCTTGGGCAGCTGGGGACCCAGGGGTTTTGCAAGCCCTCAGGGCTTCCAGCTGGTGCAAAGAAGAAAGATGTTTGTCCACACCTAAGGTGACTGTCCAGTGCTGCTCCTGACAGGACCTGTGAGAGGCTCCACTGTGTGTTGGGAGGGGCCTCTCTGTTGACAGCTGGCTCATGGCAGGAGGGGCTCTCAGAGACCATGTCCCAAGTAAGTCCACAGCCTGAGGTTCTGCAGCCGGGATGTCAGTGTGTGCATTAGGGGACACAGCTTACCTTATGACAGGTGGGTTACACAGGTACCTGCCACAGAGATAACTGGACCCATGGTCAGTGAGCCCAACTGGTTGGGTTGTGTGTCCCCGGGCTTCCATAGGACAAGACCCAGGAGGGCTTTGCACCAGGGCCTCTTGCGAGCCCTGTCTGCATCAGGCTCCTTCCACGGTGCGCTGTGTCACTTGCTGGTGTGAAAACCATCACTGCCTCAGTTTAGAGCTTGACCCAGCTCCTCCAGCAATACCCGAACCCCAGCCTCTTGCAAGGAGAGAGGGTGCTGTACCTCACCCCGTGGCTCTGGGCCTGTGACAATGCCCACCTCAGTGCCCAGTGGTGAGGCAGCCTAAGTCTCCCCTTGGTGCTGAGGGTCCCATGGAGGCTAGCAGCTTTCACATTGAGGCCCGCAGCCCGCTCTGGCCAGCTCCGCCCCTGGGATACTCCATCTCCAACTTCTCTCTGTCTAGACTTGTTATCTGGCCCCTAATTCCTGTGAGCTGAGCGGGCGGCAGCGGGTGTTGAGATAGCAAGGGGGTGAGGTCATGGGCGTAAATCCTGAGGCAGGAAGTCCATTCCGGGATGATGGAGGAGCGGCCATGCCCGCAGTGAGATAACGCGTCTAGACTGTGGCCATTTCCTCCTCTTCCTCGCTGGTATCGGCAGCTCCTGCCTTCCGGTGCCTGCGCCCAAGCCCCTCAGGAGGGAGAAGCCCCTCGGGGCTTCCTCCACCCAGCTAGGGCTGCTGCTACTGGTGGCCCCACCGGACTAGGTCCTTTCCCAAGTCCTGATGACGGCAGAGCCCCAAGAGGCCTCTGCAGAGGTCACTCTGGCCTCTGCCACTTTGTCATTCCGAGAGTTCAGCAGGTTCGGGGAGAATGACGTTTTTTCTCTCCGGAGCCCAGAGGTCGCTAGAAGGCCAGTGGTGGGGCTGGGGCTTCTCGCTGATGTCAAACAGGCCTGGCGGCTTCCATGTTTCCCGAGAGGAGCTTTATCTCTGATGCCCAGGGCTGCAGGCCGCTGAGCACTTGCATTTCCGAATGAGGGGTTCATTTTGCGGCCATGTGTGCCGCAGGGGTCAGGAGGCCATTTGGCTCCAGGTCCAGCCCTGAAGGCTGCAAGGGTGTGGGAGAGGACACAGCCCTGGGCCCTGGAAGGAGTGAGGTAGCCACTGTGGGAAGTTCCCAAGCACCACGTGCTGTGGCTCAAGCACCTGTGCCCTGAGCTCCCTGATCACACAGTGCCATAGCAAGGACAGCAGCAAGAGAAAATCACAAGCAATGCCTAAGGTGCACGGGCCGTCATCTTTTCTCACCACACATCGCCGTGGCTAGGACCTTGTGAAGTCAGGACTGTCACTGTCACCCCCAAACTGAACTCAGAGGAGAGACTCTGCCTCAGGACCTGCAGTTGTAGTTTAGAGCCAGAACTCAGGTATGAACCGCTCAAGTCCCTGCCCCAGCTCCACAACTTGGCTTTCATATTGGACTTGTCCCCTCTGCCCAGTGTGGGCATCTGACGGTGACTCTTCCCCATGCTCAGGAACTGGCTAAATTCTCCTTGTGCCCAGGAGAAGGCACAGGGACTTCACATGCCAGGGCCAGAGAAGGCTTCACTATGCCCGGCAGGACATCAGAGCCAGCAAGAGAGACTACAGATCACCAAGGGTCAGCCAGCTGTGAACAGAGCCTAAGGCACGAGGGGACCCCAGGAAGGAAGAGCAGGCCCCAGATGGTCACAGCAGGGGACACTGCTGGCACACAGGTCCCCAGGAAAAGTCACGTTTGTAACAGTGAGCCTGTTAGCAGGTGGCAGATCGACACTGTATGGCACGGGAAGGCCAGAGTATATTCATGGAAAATAGAGTCACAGTGTGTGTGTGATACACACTACATGCATGTGTGTGTACATGCACACGTTTCTACATAGACTTACACATGTATAAGGCAGTGCACACTCCTGCTGACATGCATGTAGCTGTGCACATAGGTGTGAGAGAATCTCCCGCAGCTGGGTGCCCGGGGACCACTGAGCAGCCTGGGAGTGGAGGGGACTTGAGACTTCATATGTGAAGTGTGTGAGTGTGTGGCCCAGGAAGAAGGCCAAAGCTCCCCTGACACTTGAGCCTTGTTCTCTCTGACCAGGGTCCCAAAGGAAGCACAGGGCATGGGCAGCCCGATCATCACAGCCAGAGCTGGGCACGGAGCTCAGTGCCAGTGGTTCCTGCTGCCCTGGAGGGAGTTGCAGCTGCAGCTCTGGAGGTCTGTATGGTGACACCTGGAGGTTTACTGGCCTCTCAGAGCTGCGCCCACAGAGAGGCCAGGGTCAGGGGTTATCTGCAGGGGGCTTCAGGCTGCTCCCCCTGCAGCATCTGCTAGAGCCATCAAAGGTCCCTTTCCCCTGAGCACTCATGTCTGTTCAGCGCCCGGCTCCGGTTTCTGACTCCAGAGCCACCGAAGTCGGCGAGGAGCCCAGGATGAAAGGGCTCCCTCCTCAGGGCTCCCAGGAGGGGTATGCTGCAGGGCTGCGGGGACCAAGAACAAAGCCGAGAGGCTCTGCGGATACCACATGGGGTGCTGCCCACAGGCACGGGAGCAGGAGGGACACGAGTATTCCTGCCTCAGAGGCCCAGACTCGTTGCCAACAGCTGGCTCACAAGGGAGCCCAGGACACAGCAGGGACAGTGAGAGACCTTGAGTTTCAGATTCCCAGCTCAGACCCAGGTGGCAGCAGGTGAGGCTGGGCTGCTCTGCCGGCTAGGGACAGTCACACTGGACCTCTGCATTTGTAGCTGGAAAATGGGACAAGCGAGTCTCTTTCCTGAGGGTCCTAGGGTGGCAATGGGAGGCTGAGCAGATAGCAGGTTGGGCACCTTTCCCAGGGCACTGCGCCCTAGCTCTCAGCTCATCATTGCCTGGCACTGAGCAGGGTTCCCTCTGCCCCTCACTCTACAGATGAGGAAATGAAAACAAAGGCAAGCGAAAGTGAAGATGTGCATGAGGGTCACAGTGGCAGTGCCTGACCCCAGCCCATCCCACTGCAGATACATTGGTTTCTGGCACGTCACACGCAGGTGCCTCGGCCCCATCTGAACCCCAAGGGTTGTGGTGGGAAGGCCAGCAAGTCCTGTCCCTGAGCCAGTCTGCATAACAGACTTGTGAACCTGGGGGAGGCCCTTTCTCAGGGCCCGAGACAGGGAGGCACCCACCTCTCTGCAGTCTCCAGGGTGGCCGGCTCACAGGATTCTGTCTCCTCCATGTCCATTAATCACACACAGCTCAACCCTGGCAGCCAGGAGCTGCCGACCCGCAGAGACCTCGTCCCGTGAGGACACGGTACCCAGATGAGATGGGGCCCTCATGCAGGCCCTTTAGAAGGGCCACACTTGGAGGCCAGGTCCCCAGGCTCGGGACAGAGCCCATGTCCTTCCTGTCACTGTCCTGGTACATAGTGAGGATCTGTCCCAGGCAGCCCTCACCGGGCACAGCATGTGCACTTCTCCTTGAGGAGCCCTGAGTCCCCAGGGCAGCGGCCAGTCACCTTTAGCCAGGGAGGTCGGTGGCGGAAGGCTGAGCCAGGCACACGTCTGTGTCCCCAGATCCCATGACATGGGATCTATACCCTGGCCCTCTCATCTGGCATCCCTTGTTAGTTGACAGATAACTATTTTCACTCTCTCCAACAATGTTTTTTTTTTGTTTTGTTTTGTTTTTTTGCTTTTTGGAGACAGGGTCTTGCTTTTTGTAGTTCAGGCTGGCCCTGAGCTCACTATGGTGCCCAGGCAAGCCGCCGCGAACTCAGCAATCCTCCTGTCTCTGCCTCCCGAGTGCTGGGATTACAGGCGTGAGCCACCACGCCCAGCATTATATGTGGTAACCAGGGATTGAACTCAGGTCCTTACGCTTGCGAGGCAGGCGC